>JAILXH010198228.1:0-16040 GCA_023558415.1 Piaractus mesopotamicus | reverse complement strand
TTTTTTTTTTCTCAAAAGGAAACGTGATCATCCTCTCTGCGGAATTGTTAGCAATATGCAGACTGAAAAAAAAAAAAAAAACGCATTTGAGGATAGAAGTGCAATCCAAAGATACCCAACATGATAGCCGGAGATGTATGTAATGCCTCGTATGAGATTCAAATCAGACTCTATAAAAAATGCAGATGAAAGCAATATAATATCTCCATAAAGGTTCGGGAGTGTGTAATCGGTTTCTTGCAGTCGGATCTGTGACGGATGGTGATGGATAACTCCGGGTTGTAATAGCGCACAGATTCATCTTGATAAGGCCCTGCTTTTGGGTGTCTGTTATTTCCAGACGCATTGCAACACTGCTTATCAGCGCGATTAGAAGAAATCAGATACGCATTAGCAAATGGAACCCTACGTAAAAGAGAGCAGCATTACCAGAGGGGACAGCATGAGGGAGAATCTACGGTTACTCAATATGCTGGACTCCATATAGGCCTCTGTAGCTTCACACACTTCTCAGAGAGCAAACACAATGAATCATGCAAAACGAAGTTCGCTTTAACAGCACTGTCTCAACTACCAGAACTACTGCTCAGCTAGAGAAGTACACGGTAAACCTCAGTAGGCAACGTGAAAACAGAAAATGCACTTTATGGCTAAGCTAAGTTAAATTCATAGGCTTTAGAAAATCAGGCCAGCCTTTGCTACTTCTTTGCTGGCAGCTGGAATACAGTTTGCATTTTCATTTGTTGAGACAGACTCTGCACACGGAAAAACACCAGTTACATGTTCTGTGCTTTCATAAGCTCAGTATGAAATCTCAGCCTAGGCTCCAGGGTCTGTATTACATAAACAAATTCTATCTTTAGTCAAAATATGATTTTTTTCACACATTCACAGTACAGAAGCAAATCCTGTCTTAATTTAAAAACGATACCTTACATGTTGTCTTACATTATCTTTTCTCAAGAAAATCCTTAAATTGTTATGTAGTCTGACAGCTGCCGTTTGAAAAAAAAAGAAGAAAGAAAGTAGTCTTATGAACAGTACCCTACAGTAAAGTGCAAACTGGAAGTTTCAGTAACCTCAGTCGACAAAACTAAAAATACTGCAGCAGTGCCCTCCTCCCCCCACCTTGAATAGCGTGTCATGGCTACCCTCCTAGGTTCAGTTTTCATTTCAAGAATTGTTATTCTAACTTAAATTCAATTCAAAGACACTGGAGTTACGTGAAATGACTTAGGAATTGTTATTATCATAAATTCGATCCTAAACAAAGTAGTCATAATACAGATAAGACAGAGTAGTGCTGGGCAGTATACTCATTCATACTGGTTCATCCGGTATACCAGCTGAACTTCTTCATTAGGTGAACTTCTTCATTAGACATTTTTTCATTATTGTTATATCCATATGACACAAGTAAGAGCAGATAACACAATGTACAAACAGTGCGAAACACACTAATGTTAACTTGAGCTGAGTAGCTCGTGGGACACACGTATGAGATAAAAGACTTCTTATTTGAAATGCCCATTCCACCTTAAACGGTGCAGTGTTTACATTCAGGTGCCAGTACAGGTGCCAGAATATAACTGTTGCTCCAGTTAAGGTGGAACGGAAAATAGTATTATTTAAATAGTACTTAGTTTGGTAAGCTCCCATAAAAAAAGAAAGTCAATTGTCAGTGGAAAGGCTATTTGATCCTGGCGCTCCTCCGAGTCGTAACCACTGATCCACGCACTTGGATCAAAGGCGAAAGTAACACATTTCCTCAATTTCCCATTTTCTGATGAATTTCAATCAGAGATTCTATTAAGCTTTTTTTTGGTGAGGGCCTAAAGATAAGCTGGTTTCATTAAAGATAATGCCATTTAATGACCGTGATCAGTTGTGACATCCATAGTGTTGGGCGAGAGTGTTTAACCCTTAGAAGTCACCTTGGAAGTCAGTTATCCCTGAAACTAACAAAAGTATTGTGTAATTTTATATTAATTATCTGTCACTAACAGTTTCTTGAAAAAAGCCCAGACATTCTCTTTCACTTTGCACGCTTTAATGCACAATTACTGTTTATATGCTCAATATTGCAAAAAATAATGAAAAACAAAAACATAAATGTGATCTGTGCAAAAGCTATGACACATTTTACTTTTTCTGTTGTATATAGATAAATTTGCAGGAAAAAAAAAAACTTTTTTCACTTACTAAATTAAATAAACATATAGTTTGACTGGGGTTGTTTTGCATACGCCTGTATATAATTATATACTTATATACATATCAAAACACTGCAAGAGCAGTAAATTAAAATCCTGCCAGGCACAATGTCCAGTGAAGACATTCACCCATATAAAAGTCTACACAAAATTTTAAATTAAGAAAAACAACTAAGGCATCCAAGACTGTGGACTACATTTTGCCAGTAATGTAGGAATGTGCTGAAGGAAGTGTGTTTAAGCGTCTAAATGTTGCCAACAACTAAGCGATTAGACGTCCTGACAATTTAGCTCTCTGAAACAACTATTAATAGCTATGATCAAATGTTTCCTATGTTACCGTCATGTGATTATTTACAACTAGCAATTCATGTTTATACTAATCTAATGATCAACAACATGAAACACAGAAATTTTGACTGATAAATGCTCTCTGGTTTGCTGTTCGAGCCGCGGCACTCTGGTTTAAAAAAGCCTTGAGTACTGCCAGAGGAGAAAAAGGAGTACGTTTTTTAGAAAAAACTCAAGCGCATTTCACCATGTTGAGAAACTCAGATACATTTGACTTTAAGTCAGCAGCCACAGAAGCACAAAGAAAATAAAACGTTGTTAGCAGCCATGCCAATAAATTTCTTAAGCACAGTTTAGTAACACTTTCTATAAAACCCATATTCGTTGTAAATGTAATTATAACTGTGTTAACTTGGTAACAATGCTTTGTAAGCATATTTATAAACTCTAATAATGCTGCATAAATATGTTAAAACACAATTGTCCATTTTTATTATAATGCCTTTTAAATGGATATGACCTGTGGACAACTATAAAGCACCTATAGCACATACTGACAATTCTAAAAATATTATAAACAAAAAAGCCATCACTGAGTGCTTCAAGTAAAGTGATTGATATTTTACGTTATTATATAATAAATAAATGATAAGGTACCATAAACTTTTTTTGTAATGTGAGGTGGAGATATTTAATTCCAAAGAAATTACAAAAGCACAGACACATCATTGCCATTTTAAAACAAAATGAATTTCTTAACTTCTCAAAAAAAGACTAGAGTGTACTCAATTGTTTTGTACATCTGTTTGTCCTACAATGTTTTCAAATATGTCTATATTGCTTTATCTAGTACATTTAGGCTGCACATTTGCAAACACAAACAGTACCTGTCACATTTAACATTCACATGTGAATAACTTACAATATCACTTACTTTACTTGAAGCACTCAGTGATGGTATTTTAAATATTCATAATGTTTTTATGACTGTTGAGTTTTATAGGTGATTTACAATTATGTACAGGTCATTATCTATTTAAAAGGCATTTCCAAACAATTAAGTATAATACATTATTGCAGCTTTATGATGTTTTATTATAGATTACAAATTATGATCATATTTAAGAATACATGCTTCATAGAAAGTGTTACACATAGTTGTATTTAGGGCTGTTGGAGATTATGCAGTAGGTAAAGTTTTCATTAGGTTATCATATCTTGTACGCCATGAAAAAAAATTCTACTGGAAACTCTACTTTTTACTTATATAATTACATTTATTACATTAGTACAGCAAAATAGCAATAACTCTAGGCTAAAGGTTGAAATGAAAGGAATCAGAAGTGCAGACTCAAACCTGTAGGCCCAGAATGTCAATCTGACATAAATGTAATTCATTACATAATCATGTCAACAATGTAATTAATGTACTACATTAAACTACATAACAAAATGCCAACAATATCTCCAAACTAAGAATAACAGTAAGAACTATACTTAATGTAGTTAGTATTTTAGGACCAAGACCTTTTCCCTGATTCTTGGCAATAAGTGCTGGAGTGTGGATGGAGTATGTTCTCCAGCTGCTGCAGTAAGCCGGCTTACTCCAACCCCTTCGTCTCTAAGTTGCGGAACCTCCTCCAGGTAGTCGTCTAAAGCCTCTCCCAGTGCCGCATTCATTCTGCACATGCTGCTGTCACCAAAGACAGTGCCGTTTCAGAGCATGCCTCACAAAGAGTCTCCAACCAAATTTGCTGCTGCAGCACTTTTCGCATTTCTGTCTGAAATGTTTGACACCAGAAGGTATCTCGGGACTCCTGTAGGCTCAAAAAAGGTGTGTGTATGGGGTGGGGAGGTGGGGGGTGTATGGTAGTCTTGAGAGGGAACTTCCCCAGCAGCACCTTGTTTTTTTTTCCCCCCATTAGTTTGGTACTCACACCCTTGCCCTTAAGACAGAGGGACTGCGGAAGATATAAGTGGCCAGTCAAGAGAAATCCCGGCGGTGTGGCAGGTGTGGGATCCGGCTTCATTATCTCCCAACACCTCCGTCCAATTATGAGCCACGCTCCAGCGCTGACAAGCGAGTGTGTGAGAGAGTGTGTGCGTATGTGTATGTGTGTGTGGCTCTTATTCCTGGGTGGTTTGGGCCTCGCTTGTTATTTGTATTTTGCCACACAAAAAGTAGTTCATTTACATCTCTTTACACTCAGAGTAAATACAGCAGAACTTTATGCTGGCAAGGTGTCAAACAGTTAAAATCTCGGTTGCTATAGCCTACCCCCCATTTGTGTTATGCCACGAATAACAGGCGAGTCCAAGGTGGCCTTTCACTGCTGGATATGTCCCAAAAAACGAATTAGTTCTGTGATAGAGAGCATGGTAAACATACATGCGTTTGCAGGGATCAGGGAGGTGTTTTAAACTGATGGTGCTACATACACATACACAATATGTCTATAAGTGTCCAGACACACCTTTCAATTAGTGAATCTAGCAACACCTACACACTATACCTACAGGAGCTTTTATGACATTCCATTCTAAATCCATAGGCAATAACATGGAGTTGGTCCCCCCCTTTGCAGCTATGACAACTTCTACTCTTCTGGGAAGCTTTCTACAAGATTCTAGATTATGTCTGTGGGAATTTTTGCCCATTCATCCAGAAGTGTTTTTATGAGGTCAGACACTGATGATGGACAAGAGGTTCTGGCTCACAATCTCCATTCTAGTTCATCCCAAAGGTTTTCGTTTGGGTTGAGGTCAGGCCTCTGAGCGGGCCAGTCTAGTTCTTCCACATCAAAACTCACCTGAACATGCCATTGCTGTGTGCACTGGGGCACAGTCATGCTGGAACAGAAAAGGGCCTTCCCCAAACTGTTCCCACAAAGTTGGAAGCATATAATTGTCCAAACATCAGACTGCCAGAAAGGGAGGCATGATTTGTCACTCCACATTACTTTTCCTCTGCTCCAGAGTAGCACACTTTACATCATTCCATCTGACGCTTGGCATTGTGCTTGTCCACTTTTCCATAATACCTCTCACAGTTGATTGTGGAAGATTGAAGAAGAAAGAAGAGTAGAAGCTGTCACTGCTGGATTAGCAAGTATCTACAAACTTTTGCACATACAGTGTACCTGATGTGAATGGTGACGTTGTGCAAAATGTTTTTGTTTTTTTTTCATTTTTATTCAATTTACAATAAACAGAACATATCATCATATGCGATAATGTGACGAGATATGACATATATAGTTACAAATGACACATCGCTGATGCAGATTCTGCTCTCTCTGCAAATTACTTATGAACTTCATGCAAATACTCTGAGCGGCAATCAGACTGTTGATACGTGTTGCGCTAAGCGTCTGACTCACGGCCATACCCCCAACATGCTGAGATTTAATGCTCAAATGCACATGTATTTAAAATTAAATTTAAATAATGATCAATATTTTTAATTTCAAAAACAATATTAGGGTCCTTTGTGTCACACGTTAGGCCTACAGCTCTGCATGCACTTTCCCTCTTTGCACCTTAACTTGACTATGTTTTAGTAACATGCCTATAAGTGGCCAGCAGTTGGCGAGATAAGCAAGTCAGTTCATTGTAATGAAAACACAGCCTTAACTTAAACAGTACACAGCTACTGAAGATTCTGAAAAGTAAAATATCAATATACTAACTCCACTCTCATAAAGGCACAGTCTTTACTACGCTAAAGTTATTATTAAAGTTATTAAAGTTCAGATCTTAAAAAAAATAAATAAATAAAAATAGATATTTTAAGCAGCTGAACTTCATCTCATGCAGAAATGTTGAAGGTGCTGCAGAAGAGAGACATTAAAGCAGGGCTATACAATACGGCAATATTGTTGCTTGTACATGCTAGGAGAAATGAATTGTGTGTGAATACCAAAAACATCAGTTCCACATCAAATATCCTAGTGCTCATGGAAGGTGCAGCCAATTATTTGTGAAAAATCCTCACTTCATGGTGTACAATATCAAACAGCCTAGTTGTGCAAACTCTGAGGCAGGTTATGTTCTAGTGTTTATAGTAGTTGTAGTGCATCAGATAATTCAAACTCTATAATAATACAAAACTTTGTAAACAAAGTAAAGGACAAAATGCCAGGAGTTGTTTAGATGTTTAGTTTTGCACTGCAATTTCATTTGTAAAGTCAGCAATGATTTAAAAAGAAAGAAAGAAAAAAACTCAGCCTGCTGTGCTTTCTTTCTTTAATTTATATCGGTGGTTTGTACCCTTTTCACAGTGCGGCCCTTTTTGAGATTAAAAATATTTTGGGACCCCACGCTTCAAGCCCCGCTTCCCCACAAATACTGGTATATTTATTAAAGAAATAACAGAAGAATAATCAAATAATAAGTCTACTCACTTACTAGACCTTAATTCCTTAGCCAGCACGTCGCCACAAACCACAAATCTTTAGCCTAGTGCTGAATAAATGCTTCAAGCTCAGCAGTCAGTGAAGATCCTCCTTCAGTAATGAGCACGCCCAACAGCAATTCGTTATCGACTTTTGCGTGTCTTCCATCCCCTGTAGGTGGAGCCATTGAGCAGAGCTTGTATGCACTTGTCAAAATTATTTTGTATATATCTATTTTGTATATATTGTATATATTATATATATCTGTTTGATAAGGTATATGTCTTGTAGCACCACTCTCACGACACCCCTGGGACCATGCGTTTTTTTTTTTTTTTTTTCAAATTTGTGATTGCAACTATGCGTTTATCAGCTCTTGCTCGTGTGGGTTTCCCCTCTCTCTGTGCTACTTGAGTGCTACTGGCATCCTTTTGTGAAGAACCTCCCAAAAATATCTAGCAAAGTTCAGCCACGTCACCCCACTGCTGCGCTCCCTTCACTTCCTGTAGCTGCACGCATCAGATTTAAAACCCTTATGCTTGCCTACAAAGCCAAAAATGGACCAGCTACTCCCTACTTGATGGCAATGGTGAAATTTCGAACTGTACAACGAGCCCTTCGAGCTTCGAGTACAACTCGGCTTGACCCGCCATCCTTCAAGGCACGCGGAAGGCAAGCATCAAGTTCTCTGTGCTGGCACCCAGGTGGTGGAATGAGCTCCCACTGGCTGTCCGAACAGCAGAGGCTCTCGCTGTCTTCAAACGCAGACTGAAGACACATTTCTTTATACAGCACTTAAATGAGCACTGAATTAAATATTTATCGTAATGTATTGTACAGCACTTATGTATTGTATTGTATTGCACTGCTCTGTGTTTAACTCTGTTCCTTTTTCTCTAGGTGTCAATAATGACTTTCTGATTCTAGCAGTATCTGAGCTCAGGACTGGCTTTCTCTCTAACCTATTGGTAACTAGCAAAGATACCTTCTTTAGATAGACAAAGCACTTCTTGTAAGTTGCTCTGGATAAGAGCGTCTGCTAAATGCTGTAAATGTAAATGAAGAATCTAAATTGTGGAGAAAATATCACATTTCACAAAACAGACACTGACAAAATGGAACCTCTTACATGCTGCTTCTGTTTTTTCACAGTTCACAAATCTTGCTCTACCTTTTGGCTCCATTTTAGAAGTATGTTGTATTTATCTCAGTGCTACAATATTTTGACTTTTTTTAGCACTAGCGCTACCTGCTTGAACTGTTTATGTACAGGTCAAAAAAGATGATGTTAGAAACAAGACTTGGAAATGTATTGCCACCAATTGATATAATGCAGATAACATCATACTAATTTGTGGCTATTCATTTTCATGACTTGTTTCTAACATTATTTTTTGATTAAACTTTTCAATCAGATCTGTACATAAACTTTTAGCACTAGCGCTACCTGTTCATGTACCGCTCTGATTGAAGGAGTAGCTTAACCAAAAAGATAATGTTAGAAACAAGTCATGAAAATTAATAACTACCAATTAGTATGATGCAAGTAACAGCATGCTGATAGGTGGCTACTGGCTTCCATTCATAGGATTTGATTAGATTCTGACATGGAAAACAGGGGAACACTGACCCAGTGTGGGCTCTGTTAAAGCACTTCTGCTTCTTGGACCCATGTTACTGATCTCAAACTGAGAAATCAGGCTTTGTTTATTCACCCTGTGCCATCAGTCCGCATCAATTACAAGTCAGTTATATAACTGTTCTGAAGTTGTTTAAGTCTTTAAGACATCTGGGCTTTCCACCTTTTTGGCCTGATTGTCAACAAAATGTCGAGGTGTTTATTAATGACTTTTTTAGCACATAGATCAACAAAGTACACAGAGGGTAAGAAGAGGACCAACCTGATTTCAACATACCTACAATGACAATTTTGCAGAGTCAGGGTGATGTGCTCAAAACAACGTTCCTGAGGTTCTTGTTCTGACAAGAATTGTCCAGCAGGGGGTGTTTAGTGTAAGTCTAGAGGCTTTCAGCAAGCCTTGTATTTGCATTATCACTGCCTCTTGTTGACACAATCATGCCCTGGAGTGGATGAGCTACATACGATTTTCTCTTCAAATCACTGAACCAAAAGACAGAACAAGAAAACAGCTCATACCCAGCAAAGTCCTACAGATCAGCATTCTGCATAAAGGCATCTAGACCAAACAGTGGGGCTCTCACCTCTATACAGCCCCTCTACAAGCCTATATGACGCACAGAAGAAATAAATTATAGTAATGCAACTCCAATATTTTGAAATGAGCTACATGGAAGTGTAATAAATGAGAATAACATCCCAAATCATACATAGCACAAACTTTAAACAAGCAAAAAGGATAAAAGCAACTAAAATTGAAGTTTTCATCTTCAAACACAACATCAGTGGAATATAAGTGGTTGTCTATGAGAAGCGTCTTTGAAGTGCTTTGTGATTTGGGCCCCTTCTTGGGTTGTAACCAGATATTAAATTGGTTTAAAACTCAAAGTTTGGTTTTCTGTGGTTCTGGTCCGGCTCCAGCTACATGCCTGTGCCGAGGACATGCTCCTCCCTGTAGATAATGAAGCGCCCAGTGGATTCTAATGTCAAGTTAAGTCTTTTTCGACACGGTTTTGAGTACTGAACGCCGCAAGTGAATTAATTTGGGTTGGGTATCCCTCCAGCTTTTTGGTCCAAAGCTGGATATCATATCATGTGCATCACTTGGCCCAGACAATCAACCCAGATCTGCCATGTGCTGTGTGTGTTTGTTTTGTGTGTGTGCTTGTTCTCAAACATTTTCAGGACAAAAATGGACAGACTCTGAAGAAATGGCTAACCTACAATGTCAGGACCAACAAAATTAGACTGTAAAGATTTGTAAAGATTGCTTTTTACAAAAGGCTTATGTTTCGTACTTTAAGCTGACTGACAAAGCCCTTTCTTTGATGGTTGATGTTAGAGCTAGATTTAGAAAGCCCTCATTATATGTTGGTAGTTATATACTGCAAATTAAATGTAAAAGTCACAGATCATCCTTCATTTATTACATTTCCAGTCAAGTTCTTTAATTTTTTAGAAACTTACAAAGAAACCTCCAACAGTAGGTATTATACTATTTGCCTTTATTACAGCTTTCATTATTTTTTTTTCAAGACATGCTTTAAGAAATCTGCTTCCTCATCTCCACAGATCAGTCTTAAAAGTTGGTTGCATTTTTTGTTTCTTGACAGCTATACATCCTTTTAGACCCACCACTTGGAGTAGTTGTCTCACAGCACAAGGATGGACAGAGATACCTGTGAAAATCAGGCCCGCCATACAATCCTATCCGGCCTGCAAAAGCACTTTAATATTAGCCCCTTTTACAACGCGCTGCACTACAGTCCCCAGCATGCACTGCAACGTAATGTTCTCAGACTTTCCTACCCCAACAACAGTCTCTGGGACAGTGGTTACACCTCAATTCTACACAATTCTGTGCAATTTCACACCAGTCATATCATCAAAATGCATTTCAGCTGCTGTTTAACCAATATAAACAACGTTAGCTCAGTAGCTCGGAAATTGAGCCCAAGTCTTAATGAACTTGCAGCAAAGAAAGGATACCAGGTGTCTAGCTCAAGCAAATAGGTAGGTTTAAAAAACCATGCGCCTGGAGACGTTTAAATTTTGAATATTTCAAATGTCCATGTAATATTTCAAGGTCTACTACCAGTGTCTTTTTTGCGTTTGAATAAAGAATGGCCAGTTGGAGTTATAGCGTAACATTAATTAAAAATTAAATAAAAACTTTTTTTTCTCTGGCCCACAGATTTGATGAGATCTTTTAATACTCTTTTACTGGTTCAGTTTGACACCCCTGGTTTATCTGATGGTGAATTGTGGTGGCCAACCAGGTCTTGCACAGCTGTAAGGAGTTTCATTTTCTTTACACCTCTTATTAATTTTCTAAATTCGGTTTTGGAAACTCCTTCTTTTTCACTTAATTTCCTTTGATTTTCCCCTTCCTTATGCAAGTGGATTATCTTATATCTAATCTCCTCAGAAAATATCTCCTGAAAAGTGAATTGCTTGTACTTAATGGCTATTCTGACTGGAAATTAACTAAATGAACAGTAGTTTCTGACTGTTGCACAGTACTGTAAATAACACATATGGGACAAATGTATGACCCCATGCCCTGACATTGTATAAAAACAAATTTCTGTGCGCTTGTGGTTGTGCTACTGCGCCTGTGCGTATGTGAGTGAGTGTGTGCAAGAAAGGGGTGGGGGCATGCGTGTGTTTGTGTGTTCTGTCTCTTTGTGCAATCATGTAGACAGGGTCAGAGGCATGTGATGTTTCCCAGACATTGTCTGTTTTATCTGATGCAATGACGGCAGCTGTTGACTGCAGGAATTTCATACTCTACATGTGTGTATAATTTGTCATGCAGCTCCGACCAAACATCAGAACAAATTCAGAACATCCTCTCCCGGCTCTCCATTTGTCATAAACATATCATGCTGCCAAATTCAATCTCAAATCTCACTTTTTTTTAAACACAAAACTCTTGATGCTGTCCTTTTGTAAACCACTGTATGTTCGATAGGATTGTACAAAGATTTGATCTGTGAGTTTTATTAACATCATCAGTATTCAAGTATTAACTGCGGGGCTGTGAAGGGGGTGGAGGGGATATATATTAGCTTCCTTACCCCTTCATCTCCTCTTATTCACATTGTCAAGTGAGCCATTCATCCTAATGTATCAGAGATAACTCTTTTTATCTGCTGTTGTATTTGCAGATGTAGGACAGCAAGTTCAAACAGGCTTCGTCTTCGCCCTCTTTTTCCATAAACACCAGGCAAACAGGACCGTTTGACTAATAATGTTAACATTGAATAACATCTGTTTATGGGATGTTGAAGAATTACGGAAACTTAAAATGACAAGAACTTTAATAGATTGTTAAAAATGGTCCTGTGGGGAGCTCTCCTGCTCTTTTTGAAATATTTGTTTGACAATATGTTGATTAAAGCCTCTTTCCCATCTGCCGCATGGCTGCTAATGTACACAGTAAGAGCAGTATGTCACTGCTCGTGCATGGGTAATAGCAAATAAGAAAAAATTAAATATATCGCATTGTTTTTAGAATACGCTGCTGCATCCTAACTATTTGTTTTAAAAATGGTTTATATTTCCACACCGTGCAGTTCAGCCAACAGAGTTGAGAAGGTTACTTTTGAAATGTATTATGCTACTCATTACTGACTACCTGTGTAAAGCTGTCTGCAGGTAATCAGAAATTGTTGCACAGAAAACTCAGTAATGTATTCTGAATGCAAACCTTTACTGATTTACATTACATTTATTGGTCATATACTGAAGCATGAGGTTGAGGAATTTTCTAACATTCAAGCAGTCATGAAACTGCATTCATTTAACTTTCTAAAGAAGCAAATTAGCTTCTTTCTTGTTATACATTCTCGTTTTTGAAATTCATAAAATGTCTGAACACCACCAGAGGGCAGTGTAGAACCTATGTCTTCCATTTTAGAGTTTCTTATCTGTGTAGTCCAAATACGTAAGCACATACAGACTACTGCAGCCATCTGAAAGCTACCACACACCAGACGAAAAAGCTGCTGCGCAGATGGCAAAAAGTACAACTTTAGCACTCAGTAAGTGTTGCAAAAACGTGCAGATAAACATCAGGCTTAAGTTTAATTTAAACACTCCTTGTATAGATTTAATAGAATAAAACTTTCAACATCACTGACTGTATTTATCATGTTTAGGGGCATATTTACTAATGAGACACTTTGTGTCGATGGGCGTGAACAGTTTAGCTGGTTATCTACTAAGAACTTCCATGTAAATGAACACAGGTGAAGCTTGGTAACTAACACGTCACCAGTGTAAGAGAGAAAAGTTTTCTTATCTTTCTTTGTTTCAGGTTCAAAATAAAAAAAAATTACTTAATTTCTCAATATTTTGACTTACAGTCATGTGAAGAAGTTAATACTCTCCATGAAAAGATTATACTTGTTCAACATATTTCGAAATACAGACATCAAGTCTTCATTTAAACAGTGTTGATAAATAAAGATGATATAATTTAACAAGTGACACTCAGAATTAACATTTTTCTCATACTTTATATAACTGAAACAAAGTTTTCTTATGTGGAAAAAGTAAGTAATATATATCACTACTTCAAACGTGTCAAATTGAAATCAAAGTTCTAATGATTAAAACACCATTACAGAAGATCTTGGAAGAATTTGTCTTATTTGAACCTCAGATATCTAGCCTGGTTTTTACTTTGTTACTGCAGTGTGTGGTACCATCATGCCTAGATCAAAAGAGCTCTCTGAGGCCTTAATAAAGAGAGTTGTAGACACCTATGAGTCTGGGAAGGGGTTTAAGAATATATCCAAAATATTGGTAATCAACCAACCCTAGCAAATGTAATCAGGAGCATACCATAACATGCTAAAAGAACTCTCTAAGAACTCCAAAATTTAATAACAGGATCTGCAGATAGCTCTTGCCACTGTTGATTAAAGTGCATGCATCTACTATCAGAAAAAGACTGCACAAATTTAAACTTTAAGGAAGGTTAATTAGGAGGAAGCCTTCGCTGTCTGAAACGAATACTGGGGCAAGACTAAAGTTTGCTATTGAATATCTAGGCAAGGACCAAAACTTCTGAATCAATATGATGAGTAAAAACAGCATCTCAGCACAAAAACTCACACCTACTAAAAAGCATGATGGTGGGAAATGTTATATTTGGGGCTGCTCTGCTATCTCAGGGCCTAGCCAACTTGCACTCACAGAATCGACAATTAATTCTTTTGAGGCCAGTGCTTGAGGAGAACGAGAGACCATTTGTAAAAAAAGTTGAAGCTGAAGAAGTGGACCTTCCAATAGGATAATGATCCCAAACATACAAGTAAATCCACCAAGGAATGGCTCAAAAGGAAGAAATGAAGGATCATGGAATGGCCTAGTCAAAAGCCAGATCTGAATCCCACTGAAATTGTGTGAGGGGATTTGAAACGACTGTACATGCAAGAAACCCCTTAAACATTGCACAGTTGAAAGAATTCTGCATGGAGGAACGGGCAAAAATTTCTCCCAGTCGATGTCAGAAACTGTTAGACAGTTATAGGAAATGCCTACATAAAGTTGTTTCTGCCAAAGGGGCCAGAAATGTTAGTAAATATGACCCTTGTAACAAAAGATGCTTAACATTTGTCTGTTTATTTTAAATACTTCAGATTATTTGCCTTTCTTTGTGTAAATTGCAGGCCACATGTCATCTACTATAGATCTACTATGGATCTGAGTCCAATATAGTACAGTAATAGAAACTCTAATTCACACTTTTTTTCTTTTTGGATGCTGCGTTCTGTTTTGCCTGATGGGCCCAGCGTGTGGTAGCCTGCAGTCCTTTTTGAGACTGATAATTATTAAACATGCAAAGTGATCTGGAACCTTTCAACCTATACAATAAAAGGAAGAGTAATCTAAGTAAGTGAGAAATTATCAGTCTGATTTCACAACATTTACCAGATACTTGGCTTTTTGTGTTACCTAGATTTCACTCCAGTTTCTGTTCCCTTTTACAAGGTTCCTCTCACTGTTTCTTCTTCATGCTTTTAGGAGGTTTTCCAGCCACCGTCTCCCTCAGCACATTCATTAGGGGTCTAAAACTGGATTTTTGTAAAGCTGCTGTCTGTTGAAATTGACATTTTAAAACTGAACTGAATTCCTGCAATGGTTCAATTAGTAAATGACCAAAATATGTAGTCTAAACTAAAAAGCATATTCAAAATATACTCTTACTTGTTACAAGGGGCCTTTGCTGCATGATTGTAACATCACTATCCTGAAGACCACAGCAGCTGTCCAATAATGAGCTCCCTCCCAATTCCTGCAGAAGCAACAGACAGAAATAAATTAATGATGAGTAAGATTACTCAGACCCTTCATCATGACCTGAGCAGAAAGCCCTCAGGTGACTAAGAATGATACGTAAATATTTCATCAAAATGCAACCAGGAGAAGTAAATGCAGAATTCACATATTCAGCGGAAGTACAGTCGCTAAAAAAGATATGTGGATGCAATTAAAACGCATTGATGCAAAATAATGCAAGCAATGACGATAAGTGAAGCAGTGCACTAGATCAATCTCAGTCTGCTCAAGTGAAGCTCTGCACTCTCCTAACTGCAAACCTCCCTTCAGTAGTTCAAACAGCATGGCCTAAAAGCTTTTTCCAAAATAGACAGTGTGGCATGGGTGCCCCCTGGTGGCTACATATTAAAGTTACAGTTCAAATCATACAGATTTTCTGCAATTAAAATTCTCTCCTGCAACCCTGATTGTGGAGATGCTTTGTGACAGCCTGTGGCCATTAAGCAGCTGTACACAGCTGGCAAGCTCGGCTGCGCTAAAATGAAGTGACAGGGCCAGTCTCCTCCATATTGTTGTTCTTGTTTCACTGGGGAATAGAGCACTGTGATGGTGTAGACACATATATCCCATTTCCCATAACCCTAACCCTGAACAATTCGGATGTCTCGATCGAGTTTTTTTAATCCAATTCATTTAATAATGAGTTTTGGCTGATATGGATCCAATCCAATAATACAGCCACATGATGTACACTTCAAGTATATTAAACCTAGTAAAAACAACCCAATTTAGGAAAGATATGCTAGGCTGCCAACTAACACTGCAGTAAAATCATTTCATTTATGGTACATGTATATTGTGATACTGTATTGTAATGTAATGTATGTGATAGTGTATACTCTGTTTTGTTGTTTGTAACATACGTTTTTGAATTTACCATTTCATAGTACGTTAAATATTGGCTTAATACCATGTTAATCTTCTGTACTACTTATGTGCAATAACTATTTTATAGTGAGGTGATGCTCTATGATTCACATAGCTCTACCATGCACAAAGTACATGTTGTTTAAGTCAGTTTTAAACTAGAAGCAGCATGGTCGTTAAAGCTGAACAATTCCATGATACTTTCGCTTTGCCAGAGTCATCAACTCGCAAGTGAAAAACATTGCTAGAATGTGTTTTGTTTGATATAGCATGACATTCTTCGTA
>JAILXH010198211.1:10881-21254 GCA_023558415.1 Piaractus mesopotamicus | reverse complement strand
AGGGGATTCTTTATATTTCTCTGCTGGCAGAAGCGCCTCCTGAAATTAAAACTCTTCAAATCTACATAACTTGTGGCATATTTAACCCTCAGAATAGCTAATTTTGAGAGTGTTGAGTTTGCTTTGTATGTGACCGAATGTAATCCTGTCTGTTTTTATAATGCACCTGCAATCATATTACTGTCTTTTTTTACTGTATTTGTAACAGAATGCAGTTACCTCTTTTTATATCCTGATTACGTAACTCTGTTACAGGTACTTCGTTACTACCAAACTCTGCACATGGCTGTCTGGATATCCAGTGAGAATGTAACTAAAATTCTCATAGAGATGGTAGTTTTAGCCTACAATAAACATCTGACTGAAAGGAGGTTCTGAAGCTGAGACTGTTGATGTCAAAACAAACTATAACAGTGTTCACATAAAATCAAAAGTGATTTTTTACATATCTTTATATTAAGTGTGTTATAAAGTTGTTGTTTAGTCTGTTTTATGATATTTGAATGTGGAAAGCATGTCTGTGGTGACAGATCCTTCTGTCTGCAGGTGACTCACTGGCACATCACAATGGACAGAAGTTCTCCACCTTCGATAAAGACCAGGACTCTAATAGTGATAACTGTGCTAAAGTCTACCTCGGAGCATTTTGGTACAATAGGTGCCACGATGCTAACCCCAACGGTATATATGTGTGGGGACAGCTCGACAAACATGATGGTATTGGAAATGTGTGGAACCACTTTAAAGGCATTAAGTATGGTCTCAAGTTCATCAGTATGAAGATCAGACCTGTGGCTTAGATCCATATGATGTGTTCCTCTTGCTCAAAATAAATTTCGAGTTCAAAATATGTCCAAATCAAACTCATTACTTTGTTATCTAAATTTTGAGCTGTATTTTCTATTTTAATGTTTGTTTAAGCTCTCAAGATGTTTTCACACTGTAAAGTTTTCAGCAGAAAATAAATGTTTGACCAGGGACACGGGAAGGTTTTAAATTGGGGTTGCTGACATTTTAAGCAGTGCATACTTGATGTGAATAATGTCATGCAAAATGATTATTCACATCAATCAGAAGGTGTTGCACATCCTGTTCGTTCTTTTCTTAACAAACTTTATGCAAATGAAAAAAAAAATCTATCCAAAGTGCAGGATATTAAGTTCATTTTTTTTAGTATAAAAAACAATATTATGTTGGGGCTTGTAGCAGCTCTGCATGCATTTTCCCTCTTTACTCCTCAACCCGCTTGTGTTTTAACAATACAACCCCAAAGCTTCCACCAGCCAATGGTTGAAGCCATTTGGCTCGCTGTAATGAAAATGCAAATCAAGAAATCAAAACTGAAACAGGGCACAGCCACTGCCGCACCCTTTAGCACCCCCACTTCCCACATCCCTGTACATATTAAATTTTAACATGCTATATATTGAATGTATTGAATGAACTCTTCTGTTTAATGCAAATAAAACAATCACTGCTAAAATATCATGCATATTTTTTATATTTCATCTGTGGCCACTCCTTAAACTTCACAACTGTAATAGTTTTGCAAATTCAAACTACATATACAAAAAGTCCATTTTAATTCAAGTTGATAAGCTGGCTTCAAGGTGAATGTTAGAAGATGATTCGCCTTGAAGAGCCGATGTTATTTTATTTTTATAAATTGTTTATTTCGTAAAGTAACGCAAATAAATGAGCATATGTTATATAGCTATATAGCAGGTCAATAAGTGACGGTAAAGTTGAATCTGACGTGGGTCTAAACACTTGGCTGCCTTAATGTATTCAAGGTTTCTGAGACAGGTGAGAATCATGAATGGATAATGGGCCCCTTCCAACCAGTGTCTCCATTCTTTCAATGCTGCCTTAACTGCTAATAACTCTCTGTTACCAACATCGTAGTTTCGCTCAGTGGGAGGGAGTTTTCTGGAGTAGAAGGTGCATGGATTCACCTTCTACTCCAGATTCGCGGGTGTACCGTGATGTTGCGATAGTGTAGCCCCTATCCTCATGTCAGATTCATATACTTCCACAGTGAATGGCAGGGTTGGGGCCGGATGTTTCAGAATGGGAGCAGTAGTAAACCTGGACTATAGTTCTACAAAGGCTGTTTCAGTGGCTTCATTCCATTTCAGCAATTTGGGTTTTCCCTGTAACAAGGATGTCAAGGGGGGCAGCAATTGTGCTGAATCCACGGATGAATCACTGGTAAAAATTTGTGAACCCAAGAAACCTTTGTAGTTCTTTGACAGAGCGGGAGTTGGCCAGTCTGTAACAGCTTTCACCTTGTCATTGTCCATCTGAACCCCTTGAGCACTGATGACGTAACCCAGAAAGGAAATCACAGATCTGTGGAACTCACATTTCTCAAGTTTTACAAAGCCATTTCAGATTTTAGCGCTTCATTTAGGCCATTGCGGTATATTGTTTTTAAAGCATTGTCGTTCGAACCACTTTCAGCTGTTAGGGTGTGAAAGCTAAGTGAATAATCCAAAGCCGTGCTTTTCCCGTGTTTGATGTGGAGGAGTTGGTGAAGTGTCACTGCAGAGAATGATCCACTATTTAAATAATAGCTGCTCTGTGGGGGTCCGGACCATTAAAGTACAGGTGAAAGGGGGCTAACAAAGTATATAGAGAAATAGATGGCCTACATTCTGTAACTGTAGAACTACAGAGGTGAGTATGGTAAATGGAGCTGATAAAATGAATGTAGAAACAAGGAGGTGGGTTTAATGAAGTGGCTGGTCCATGTATATGAATATGAATATTTATGCAAATTATTTTTTAATTAATTATTTATTTAAATAATTATTTACTGTAATATAGTTGTACAAAGCTGTATAAATAGTTTGATTGCAAGTAAATGACTACTTAACTGTATATTTATTTAATTGTATGGTATATTATTTTTTCTGTTTAGTTAGTGCAAGTTATCTGCAGTTGTGTGTGGTGAATGTAGATTTTAATTTGATGCATGTATAATGTCCTATTTAAACTTTAAAAAAAAATAAAACAGTATCTGTCATCATTATTTATCTAACTGGCAGCTAGGGAAGTAATGAACCTTGTTTGATGTGGAGAAAGGGGTTACTGTTACTTTTCCCCCTCAGAGTGGTTAGAGGAATGTTTACCTTCATAAATTTTAACTGTCGAAGAGCAGCAAGTAGTGCTCGAATTCTTAGATTTCGGCATTTGACCACAACTCCTGTCTAATCTGCTGTTTCATTCAGAGCAAATCCAATTAAAAATGCTATAAAAACTGCCAGAGAAATGCTAAGGCAATTCTTATGGCTGAGGTAAGTGAACACTGGTCATGTACAGCGGGTAGGAACAAGCGGCAACATCATTGCTGTCTAACTAGAGCGTTTCATTAATCTGTCTTATAAGGTTGGATGAAGGCTGGAATGCTGCCTACTTAGACAGCTGCCTAGACAGTGGACAGTGGCTACTAAGAGAGCTCACTAAGTAGTGGGACACACCCTAAGCTTTTGATCATCCTCATGGGGTACACTCTAAAGGAGGACTTGTTGTAAAACTTTGACTGCATTATCAACCTCTGGCAGACTACGCCTTAGAGTTTCGTACATTGGCTGCTGCTAGCGGTTGGAATGAGCAGCCCTGTTGGTAACATTTCATGAATTTCTTAATGTGGACATTAAAGATGGCTTGCAAAGATGATGAACCAGCCAATACAACCACCGCACGTCAGACATCGGCAGCTCAGCACCGATGCCCCACTTCCACTCACCCATCACAGTCTCCTGAAAGGATCAAGTCCAGCCAAAACCGATGCAACGTAATTCAACCCATCTCTCACAGGAGGAACGACTTTATAAGTGATATGGAGGACTATGCATGTACTGTGGCATTGCTGGTCAAGTTTTATGTGACTGTCGGGTGTGTCCAAATAGACCTCAGGTGCTGACCCCAGGAAAGCGTGTGGAGTTAACATCACATGCTAATGTAGTAAGTGTTCCCACAAAGGGGTTGTTTATGTCAGTCTTTTCAGCCCTAATTGATACTGGAGCCGAAGGAAATTTCATTCACTCGTCTCTTGGGGAACAATTCCAGATTCCTGTGGTTTCTGTTCAACCCTCTCTCTGTCTGTCAGCAGTGGATGGAGACCCAGTAGGAAAGTAAACTATCAACACACTCACTAAACCTGTATCCATATATATTAGTGCTCTCCATAAAGAGGAGATTAGTTTATTGTGTTAGAATCTTCAGCCTACTCTGTTATTTTGGTCCTAACTTGGCTACATAAATGTAGTACCTCTACTTTTTGTTCAGATTCTCTGTGAAAAGATGTTCTTATGATGACAAATGAATCTACTCTTCACAATATATATAAAGATATAGCTTCTTTTATTATCCTCTTGGATTTCTCCTGCCCTTTTACAACTTGTGCAAAGGTTCTTGCAAGAAATTATGGGACAAATGTAAGGAATGGGATGATCAACTTTTTCCACAGTATCTACACCAGGAGTTGAAGGCATGGGAGAGTAAACTCCAACAATTGCCATAAATCACAGTGCCCAGGTACCATGTCAGAGCTTTTTAAAAAAATGTACATCAGTCAGATCATGTCATAACATGTTACAATGTGAGAGAGACTACAATATATGCATTTAACTTACGCACCAAAACTCTGAAACAGACCCTGCTTCCTCGGTCATGAGGCATGGTTATGAGAAGCAAAAAGGCAGGACATGAGTCCCAAACACTGCTGCCTAGGCCTTGCCTCCTGTTCCGCTGTGAGGCTGCCAGACTACACCTCACGTTCGATCCAGGCCGACGAACTGTGGAGTGGGGGGCGGTGATGGGGAGGCAGAGCAACGAGCTCTCTGTACCTCTCAGCTCAGGTGCTCGCGCTGCCCTTAATGAGAGCCAGCTGATGCTGATCTGGCGATGGCAGCGTGGGCAGCCTTAAAAAGAGCTGAGAGGGAACACAGAGAGAGGGACGAGCAACAGAATCCGCCACTGCAGCTGCAGCCACGCAATGAGCTGAAAAGCTTGGTTTTGGAGAAAAGGCCTGAAAAGTTTAGTTTTGAAGCCACTGAAAAGTGGTCAGCTTTGGTTTTGGTTGTAGGTTGTTTTGTTTTGTTTGGAGTAAAAATTAAGTTAAAATGGCTGCTGCAGACGTTTCCCCTGCCTCCAGCATCCTTCCTGAGCCTGGGGCAGCACAGGCTGTGCTACACTTGGCCGTACTTATGTGTATTCTATGTTAATGTTGTATGCTGCTGCAACACTCCCAATTTTCCTTTACGGATTAATAATGTTTTATCTTATCTGATCTGATCTTGTTGTAAGCAAATACAAGTCAGGGCAAACCTACAAAAGACATTTTGTTGTAGGTCAGGAAAACATGTGACCAGACGTGTGTGTAACCCAGTTTAATTAAATATGGAAAACTAGCTACTAGAAAATTATCCTATAGGGCCTGGGATCACTACTAGTTATTAGGCAATGTTCTGTGTTTGGATTCATAGAAAGAAATTTAATTAAACTTAATTAAAGACAAAAAGTACCTTCTTTGGCTCCGATATTACTTTTCACAGCTTAATTTGCACAGTGCCACACACAACGACAGCAGTAAATTTCAAATTGTGGAGTTATTTTTATTAAAAAAATATAATGTTGCATTCTTAATTATTTTATTCATGCAGATTTAATTATGTATTGGCCCACATATACCTACTTATATTCTGAGCTGTTTGCTGTGCCTTTACTGTGTATTTGGAAATTTCAAGGCCATATAAAACCTTTATAAAGCTCTATAAAAATAAATTTTAATTTAGATTTAAAAAACTTGTGCAACACGGAGAATACTCAGAAATAATGAGTGCTATGATATAGTGTGGCGTTCTAAAAAATTACTTTAACTTTTACATAATTTCTACAGCAAAAGTTGGGAAAATTGAGCTCCTGATGGAGTGTGACCGCTGACATATGTTGTATATTTTGGTGCTAGCTCAACCAATCACATTGTTGATGTGTGGTGTAGGAACCACAGGGAGCTGTGGACCAGGTCATATACAACAATATGAGTACATCCACTAGACGGCAGTCCAAAGTACAAAGTTTTGAAAAAAAAAAGGACGAAATTAATGCAGAGTGTGGACAGAAGGCTCTGTTTTTATCCGGATCTGTATTTAATGTGGGGCATAAATGAGCCTTTAGATTCAGCCAACACCCTTCCTGGTCTGCCTTTTTACACCTCAAACTGTTTGTGTTTTAACTGCAGCACCCTCAGCGCCCCCATTCCCAGGGTCAATGTGACATACACATTGAAATTAAATAACTGATTATATACAGTATTTCATGAACTCTTCTTTTTAATACAGATAAAACATTCACTGCCAAAAACATCTACACCAAAACACATACTGTTGGTGCCATGCATAACATTGATACTTTCATATATGTTCATTTCTTAAACTTTGCAGGTGAGATAATGTCACAATACAAACTATTAATATAATTTTCTCTCATTGTATAACTTTTGGTACGACTTTGTATTTCTAGTATGTATGCTGCAACACTCTAATTTCCCTTTGGGGTTTAATGTTTTATCTTATCTGATCTGATCTTGTAGGCAAATACAAGTCAGGGCACACCTACAAAAGGCATTTTGTTGTAGGCCAGGAAAACACGTGACCAGACATGTGTGTAACCCAGCTTAATTAAATATGGAAAACTAGCTGCTAGAAAAATTATTTAAAAAAATATTATAACGTTGCATTCTTAATTATTTTATTCATGCAGATTTAATTGTCTATTGGCCCACGCATACATAATTATATTCTGAGCTGAGATTCAGCCTTTACTGAAAGTACAAGGCTATAAAAAAACTTTAAAAAGGTGTATAAAAATAATAGATAATAATAATTTGAGTAACACAGAGAATTCTTTGAAAAAAAATCTTAGTTAAAATAGAATTAAACTTTTAAAATTTTTACAGCAAAAGTTGGTAAAGTTGAGCTCCTATGGGAATGTTCCACTGACAGTCTGAATTATCAGGCCTCCTATTTAAATCAGCCATCTTTAACACCCCAACTGGACTGTACAGAGGTTTCAGCAAAATTATGGAATCCTGTGACTACTCACCTCAATCACATTTTTACTGATTTTTTTTTCTTTATTATTTAAGCACTTTATTTTTATTTTTCCTTTTGATTATCCTTTTCCTTTTATTTATGTAAACACATTGCACATTGCAGGGGTAACACTCAAGAACAGTTGTGATGAAATTTGTCCTAAATGAGTTTTGTTTTCCTGTGGGCCTTCATGCTTTCTTCTAATATATGGGATTTGAGGTGAAAAAGGCTGAGAACCTATGACTACTTCTCTAAGGAATCAGCTTGCAGATGACACCACAGTAGTGGACCTCATAGCCAATGGTGATAAATCTGACTCCAGAATGGAAGTCGAGCAGCTAGTCTCCTTGTTCAGCACCAACCACCTGCTGCTAAACACGCAAAAGACTGTAGAGATGGTGGTGGACTTCAAGCTGACTCCCCTCCTTCCCCACCCTGAACATCAACGGCTCTGTGGTTTCCACTGTGGAGTCACTCAAACAGACAGCTAAAGAAATTCAACCTGCTGCAGAGTCTGATGATCCAGTTCTACACAGGGATCATTGAGTCCATCCTCATTTCATCCCTGACCATCTGGTTTGGTTCCTCCACCTCACAAGACCAAGCTGAACTGCGTAATCAGAACATGGATCATCGTATGTTGCAATGCTTCAGGACATTTACACCAACAAGGTGATGAAGTACGCCGGAAAAATTACAGCTGACCCCCTTCACCCTGAGACCCCTCTCTTCCAGACACTTTCCTCTGGTAGAAGATTCAGGGCCATCTAAGGCAGAACAACCAAATATGTTAACAGCTTTCTCCCCACCAAGTGTTAGATTGGGCTACCAAAGTTTATCTTAATGTACACAGCCTTTTGTATGATCAGTTTTTGTGTAGTTTTTGATCATGGGCATGAAGGAAAAGTTAGTGTAGAATTATTAACCAAACTCCATCAAGGTGTTCACTCTGTTTCTGATTATGTGCTAGAGTTCCATTTTGGCTGCTAGCAGTGGGTGGAATGAACCTGCACTACTGGTAATGTTTCGACAAGGACTCAATCTGGAAATTCTCACTGAACTTGCTTGGAAAGATGACAATTTGTCACTAGACCAGCTTATCACCCTATTAATCTGTTTGGACCAACTCTAAAATGATCGCAAAACTCATAGAACGAGAAGTGAGGCCCAAATATCAGACTCCCTGTCATCAGCTTTCGAGGAACAAGTCATTCCCATGATGTCAACAACCATGATGAACCCATGTAGTGCAATTCATTCAAATGGAGGATTGTGCATGTATTATGCTGGTCACATTCTGCGTGACTGTTGGGCCTTTCACACAAACCTCAGGCATCAACCCAGGGGAAAAGTGTGGAGTTGACTCCATGCACTAATGTGGTGAGGTTTCCCACATGGTTTCGACTCATGGAAGAGCTGCAGATTCTAGTGGAACCCCTGAAATCACCCTTATGAGTTGTCGCATTAGATGGGAGACCAGTGGGAGCTGGATTCATCACTCTTAAGATAACACCTGTTAGATTAAACACTAGTGCCCTTCACAGCAAAATGATAACCTTTATAGTACTCAACTCTTCCAAATTTTCCATAATATTACACCTACCATGGTTGGAGAAGCATAATCCCTGCATTTCCTGGTCAGAAAGTGAATTGTTGTCCTGGTCTGAATTCTGTCTTGAGTCACACGATAACAATAAAGATCTACGTCTATTGCAAGTCCTGAGAATGATGCCTTAATTAAAATCTCTTCTGAATATGCAGATCTCCAGGAGGTCTTTATTAAAGGTAATGCCACTAAATTACCTCCCCATTATCCATGTAATTGCGTAAAATAGTTCATTGAAAACTATACCCTACCAAGACTAGAATTTACCTCCTAACACAAGAAGAGTAGAAAGCTTTAGACACATGCATTCAAGAAGCTTTACAACAACATTTTATTAGACCTTCCACTTCTCCTGTAGCTTTGTAAAAAAGAAATATGGAGGACTTCATCCCTGCATAGATTATAGGGGACTGAACCAAATCACTAAGAAGTACGCTTGCCCAATTCCATTAATCCTTGTTGCTCTAGAACAGTTACGTGGAGCTCAAATCTTCATGAAATCAGATTTCAGAAGTGCCTACAACCTCATTAGAATTCAAGAAGGGGAAGAATGGAAAGCAGCTTTTGTGATCACTAGAGGGCACTATGAATATTTAGTAATGCCGTTCGGTCTTTCTAATCCTCCATCCATTTTCCAAGCCTTTATTAATGAAGGGAAATGATTGGGATATTCGTAATTGCATATCATCCCTATCTACTCAACAGACCCCAGAACCCACGTGGAACAGGTTTGCCTCATTCCTGAATTGCTACTACAACATAACTTGTGTGTCAAAGGAGGAAAGTGTGAGTTCCTTCTTCAAGTCAGTTTCCTTCCTAGGTTATTTCATCAGCACCAGTGGTGCCATTGCATAGTCCTCACACAAACTCCCACCAACCGAATGCCATTGTGGGATACGCGATCACAAACTCTTGGCTGTTAAACTGGCTCTTGAGGAATGGAGACATTGGTTGCTGATGACCCCTTTGTTGTCCTTACTGATCAAAAGAATCTTGAGTATCTATGGACAGCTAACTGCTTAAACCCTTGTCAAGCTCACTGGTCTCTTTTTTTCTCCAGATTCAGATTTAGTATCAGTTTTTGTCCCAGGTCTTGGAATAACAAAGCAGTGGTGTTATCACGTGTATTCTAAGAAAAAGAGTCAGAAAAAGTAGGTCTGGAGCCCAAGAACATTCTTTCCTCAAATATAACTATATCATCTATTCATTGGGAAGTGGATGAGGAGATAGAAAAGGCCCTAGAGGGAGTCACGGTACCCAGTCACTGCCCTCTCGGATTATGTTCCTGAGCAGTTCCAAGATAAACTTATCACTTGGGCTCACTCTTCTCTAACATCAGGTCATGTGGGAGAGACATACACACAGAAACTCCTTTCTAATTGTTACCTGTGGGTGTCATTGACTACTGGTATAATAATTTCCTCTTGCTCTACCTGTTCACAATGCAAAACTCCTAAGACATTACTGGCTGGTAAAATCATGCCATTGCCCCATACCTGTTAGACCCAGGTCTCACATTGCCCTTGACTTTGTCACAGATCTGCCTATTTCTCAGAGGTACACTGCAGTTCTCACTATAGAGGATAGGTTGTCATTCAGTGTTCAGTGTGTTCCCTTTTCTTCAGTGCCTACCACCTTTCAAACTGCAGAGACTTTGGTTAATCCAG
>JAILXH010198175.1:0-10657 GCA_023558415.1 Piaractus mesopotamicus | reverse complement strand
ATGAAAGCGTTGACTGAAATGTTTTTATCTGGCAAATAAAGAAAAACTTTTGATGTCTCAGCTTTAATTTTTTTTTTAACCTTGTGGCTTTATTGGCCCATTTTTTGCTATGCTAGTCCGTTGGTTACTTTTGCTGTTTGTAGTTGTTCTTTGGCCTACACACCCTCGTCCACATGTTTGGATAGTTTTGATAGTAGTAAGGCACAGTTTGAAGGTCTTCATTTTCAAAGCTAAAACAACTATTTTCTACAGTGTATCAAACATTTATGGACATGAAATCTGAGTAACTTCAGGGGTTCCAAGTGGCCCAATGGACTAAGCCATCACCCCAACAGGAGGTCATGAGTTTGAACCCCAGCAGTGCCTTAGCCATGCATAAGTGAGTACCCAAGCAGAGAAAATGTTTGATGGGATTATGTGAGTCCCTAGCGAGTTAACAAAAATCTATATTGTTTAGCCTAAAGAAAAGCAGAATTAAGAAGGAAGATAACTTTCGACCAGCCTAAAAAAAGTTGGGTAAACTCTAGGTATCCTCAACTTAAGCCAAGTGAAGAAAAGCTCTGCAATCAGTCACCTTCTAATGTTAAGTGGAGCTAACTTTCATTTGTACCAGTGTGTGTGTATATCTGTGATGAGACATTCATCAATCAGAGCCAATGTTTTGCTCCATACACAAAACAATCTGATCTTAACAAACATATAAATATTTCATGGCGCTTCAAACAGGTGGAGGGTGGCGGACGAGAAAATCCTTCCACTTGCTCCAATGTGCTGTTTCATTTTTGCATTTTTAAAGTAGATCATAAAACACAAACCTCTGCCAGACTTATTTGTTATTCAAAGTGAACCTTGAGGACGTGGTTCAGCCTCAGTATCCTGTGGGCAGCGCTGGAAGGGAAACGACTAAATGTTTAATAGAACCGGTGTGACATCAAAGGCGGAAGGTTGTGTAACGTATGGGCCAATAAGCTGCGCCGCTGTGAAAGTTCATGCTTAAATGGGACTCGGCCGTCTCTGCCTCCGCTGAGTTCTGAACTTTTAACGAGATCTGCTCCTATTAGCTTCGCGGCTGGAATTTCAAGCACATCAAGGTCCTCCATCTCCACGACTTCATTCCAGCACGTCCACCACTCCCAAAGCTCTCAGTGACTGATATCTGGTTAGTTGCACCCAATGCATTATTAATCTTGATTTGTTTCTGGCTGTTGTCGCAGGGCTGGTGGAGGCCACACTGCGCTCCCTGTGCAGCAGGCCTTCCAAATGAGATCCCATACAGGATCTTGAGGCATGGCCAGAACCTTTCCACTCAGAAGCAGAGGCGCACAGTTATCAATAATCTAGAGTGGCTGGGGCTGTTTCACACAACCTACAAACAAGTTAAATCTTGCTTAATGTTTCCTGAGCCTCATTTGTGCCAAGCCTTCATTGTGTTTGGATGCTTGTCAAAGGATGCCGCTGTACATTAGCATTTGTTACTCCCGTGCTCATAACGCGCTGCTTCCTTCCTGTTTTCTTTCGCGTCCTCTTTTTATTATTCAGCACATGATGGATCAGCACTGGGCCTCAGGATTTTTCTTCTGCCACGTGCTGTCTCGATCTGAAATCTTCTGAAGATGACTTTGCATGGACCACGTCATCAGTGCTGCAGCTGAAAAATCTCCTTAAAGCTTTTACCTTGTTAGTTGATGCGTCTGGTAATAAAAGCAAGATTCATCATATCATTTAAAAGGTAACATTTTCCTGTAATGTTCCAACAGCATGAAACTTTTACCTGCCTTGAGTGTTGCTTACATGACCACGCACAAGTCAGCATGGACAAATAATATTAACCAATAATATCATGTTTCCCCTCGTTCTCCCACTACTCCCATCTTTTATTGAGATAAAATACTCAGTTTTGAAAGGGAAAATATATTATGATTTAGGATTCACAGTGAATTGAAAATCACTTCCTCTTCATTCAGTTTTTGGTGCTTGATGTTTTAGAATTTGGTTACAGAGCAGTAAGAGAAAAGTTCAGGAATGTACCATTTAATGCTTACGGGACCTCACCATTGTGTTTCCATAGCTTTCACTTAGATCACTCAGGCAGCCAACCCCAAAATCCCTTTCACTTATTATTATTATGATTATTATTATTATTATTATTATTATTATTATTACTATTATAACTGCTATAAATTTAGCAGTAGCATCTATGAAATATTCAGTAACTACCATGATCTATTTAGTAACTACTATGGATTATTCAATTAATACTATAGACAATCCAGTAATTACTATGAACTATTCAGCAATTACTATGGATTATTTACTAACTACTATTAACTATTTATTAACTACAATTAACTATTCAGTAACTGTATGGAGTATTTAGTAACTACTATGGACAATTTAGTAACTACTATGGATTATTCACTGAGTACTATGAATTATTCACTATAAAGTACTATGAACTATTCAGCAACTACTATTGACTGTTCGGTAACTGCTATGTATTATCCAGTAACCGCTATGAATTGTTCAGTAACTACTATGAACTATTCAGTAACTACTTTGAAACTACTATGTACAGTATGCCATTTAAGAGTAAAAAACTTAAGTCTGGATCTGCTAATGAGTTTAAATCCACTGCATGTAATGATGTTAAGACTAATATTAAGATGAAGATCAGAAAACGCTTTGTTTAGCGCTGGAGTTAGGATGACAGTAAAGGGAATAGTTATAAATAATGGAATATTTACCTAAAGTGGCACTGCTTTCAATAAAAGCCTACAGCAGTGCTGGTAGAGTGATGCCAGAGAGGGAATGGTTATTAAATAATAGGTTAAGAGAGTGTTTTTTAAATAACAGGTTAAGAGAATGATTTTTAATTAACAGGTAAAGAAAATGCTTATGAAATAACAGGTTAAGAGAATGGTTATTAAAATACAAGTTAGGAAAATCGCTATTATAAAAGAGAGTTTTATAAATTTGAGATTTATATATCCAAAATCTGGTGGGCGGAGACACATTTGAAGCTGTTGTACAATACTTGATACACACACGTATCTCTATTTTTATCAGTTAAATTCTGTATTGAAGTGGCAAATTACTTACACAACTTTATGTTATCTGGCAACTGCGGCCTACTGCTATTAAACTATTTTGCTTGGTGGACAAATTGTTTGTTATTTATTGCCAAAAAGCCATTTAAGGCTGTGTCTTGCTGTGATTGTACAAGGGTTAAGCTTTTAACTTTTAAACTGGTCTTTTAGGGCTGATGTTCTTCATTAATAATGTGATTTCTCAATGTTGCATTTTTTTTTATATGTAAACAATTCCATCTTACAAAGCTAAATATTTAGATTTTTATTGTAGTTCGTGTTTTCATTTGTGTTATCGTTTGGAACAACATATATTATGTTCTAACCAGCCTGTACTGCGCTCTGATGTGCCTACAGTGCATCAAAGCCTTGTGCATCTTTTATACAGTGATAGAAAACACAGTATCGCACAGAAAGCTTCAATTCTACATGCTGGTCTGTTTTACTATAGCCAGTGTGGACATGCACAGGCTGTAACTAGTCTGGCAGCAGATTTGAATGAGTCAAAAGACACCAGATTACCAAAGACCAAAGTGAATGTATCACCAGTGACACGTTCGGATAAGTTGGGTTAAATGTGAAACCCTGCATTGCCTCTTGCCTAACAAAGCCCTTTAATCTTGGCAAAATCACTGTAACACACTACCTTGAGTGGCTTAGTGCTTCATTAAATAATGCATTGTTGAGTAAACACTTTCAGGGGACTACCTTGAGGGCTGGCATTGTTTGCACCAAGTCCACAGTAGCACTGGTAGAGCCATGCCAGCGAAACAGCAGAGGCTGTGAGGTGTGGCTAGTGTCGCAGCGGAGCTGAACTGGTTCTGAGAGCCAATAGCGGAGGCAGGTTGAGTCACACTGCCCGCCAGGCCCTTACACCTCCACTCCAGCACCTGTAATTGAACCCTGCGAAGAGGAACTGGTGTAGGAGTAGCTGAGGACACTTTGAAAATAAGCCCTGTGCTCTTTGAGGGGATTGGAGGTGGTGTGGCGGCGCTTGCCTGTCCGTCACTTGTCAAAGCCCGAAAGGCGCTAAAAGACTTCTACAGTGAGGTGTGTGTAAGTGTGAAATGCCAGCACTCAGCTGTGGCTGCTGCGAGATGGAGACACGAGCTGGGTTTTGATATCCAAACAAAAAAAATCAATATGTACTTCCAGAGTTTCCTGTTTCCTACCATATTAACCATTAGAAGTCGTGGTTAACCCTTCAAGGCCAATGCAAAAATGTGGTTATTTCTGCTGTTTAATCTGCTCTTTTTCTCCATTAGCAATGTCATTTCTCAGCGATGTAGCTGTTTATTTGATATATATAAAGAAATTGATCGAATAAAGTATTTATTTGTATACTTTAATTTAGTTGCATTTTATTGTTATTCTGATAAAACAAAACAATAATACATGCTTAACAATCTGGACTGTGCTCTGAATGAGCTTACGCTTTCAATTTACAGAGAAATGCTGTGACAAGGGCAGACTCTAACTTTCAACTGATTTATGTTTGTAAGCAGAAACGAAGCTATTTTATTATGATTTGCACTTGATAAAATGTGTGTACAGTCTTTTTCCAGAAAGAAAAAAATTACATTTACATTCCTTTACAGTGTTACCATTTTTTTCTTGACACCAAAACGAATGGAAAAAATTAACTCAGACTTTTGCAGATCTCAGTTACACCAACATTAGTGACTTACTTATCACATTGATTTATCAGTCTACTCAGGCTTTAGCAGAGCTCAGTAACAATGAGATTAATGACTGATCATCACATTGATTTATCAGTCTACTCAGACTTTAGCAGAGCTCAGTAACACTGATATTAATAAGTGATCATCACATTGATTTATCAGTCTACTCAGGCTTTAGCAGAGCTCAGTAACACCAAGATTAATAACTGATCAACATATTGATTTATCAGTCTACTCAGGCTTTAATAGAGTTCATTAACACTGAGATTAATAACTGATCATCATATTGGTTTATCAGTCTAATCAGGCTTTAACACGAACATCTGTATTCTCAAAGATGTTTATTAGGGTCCAAGCACGCATTATTCTTTTTCTCGAATAAAACAAATCGCCCAGACCAAACCGTAAGTCCTAGAGATATGAAACTTGGTCAATAGGTAGTAGTCCCTCCCGCTAATCGGGCGCACAGAATCAGCCCAGTTGGCCTAAAGGGGGCGCTATAGCTCAGAAAAATCAGTTTTGCCTAATAACTTAGATTTTGAGCTAATTTGCATAATATGCAAAACTAGTCCTACAGTTGTCACCCTATCCTCACGTTTCTGGTGTCAAAAAATTCAGCATAGCCTGAACCTCAATAATTATCCAGCACATTTAAAATTTTGTGAACAATATGGCTGCCATATGCAAATTAATCCTTCTGGAAAAATCAAAATAATTCTTATTTAATTGAAAAATCTGTAACTCAAGAATCCTTCACTCAAAAAATTTGGGGGTGCTGTAAATGCTACATAGCTGTTTCTCAGCATCTGTACATCCGATCAAATTGAAACTTCGCAAGTACCATCTATTACAAAAACTATAAGTGAATCTTTCAGAACACTTCGAAATATTGAAATTTATGGCCACCATCGGCCAATAAGCTTTCAGCAGACATTTGACAGGCTTACCATTGGCCAATCATCATGATACTTGACAATTGTCTCTATCTCACCATCTTCTAGCAACCTGTGAAGTTTCAAAATATATGGCCACTGAGGGGCGCTATTACAGAAAATCAAGTACATCTTGTACAGATTTTCATTTTTGGTCGATTATCATGCAGTGCAGTATTCCAAACAATTTTGTCATTATAAGTTCATTAAAAAAGTGCATAGTTTTTTTCAATCGTTAACTGTTTGAAAATAGCACTTTTCGAACTAGTCCGTGGAATTTTATGCTAACTTCTCAAAACTGGTCTAGAAATACTCTGTAGCCTCTCTAGGTAAATAACTATCCAGCACATTTTAAATTATTTGCTCATTGTGGTCTTCTTCCAGCACTTAATCATTGCGGCCATGGCATTGCTAGCTTAAATTGCTATAGCTCATCAGTCCTTGGTCCGATCATCTCAAAATTGTAAAGATCTCTATAATTGACACTCTGATATGGCTTGCAAAATTTGATCCTGATTGGCCTATACAGGACGCTTTAGCACTCAAAAACACCTAAAATCTTTAAAAATGTTATTACAGCGATACTGCAAAGTCTACAGATAGATAAGAGGTGTCCTTTGATTCAGTTCACTGATCTGAATAACTTTGTAATTATATGTTGTGTCATGAATTGGACTCCTTCTCTGGTATTTTAAGTTTTTCATTTAAAGACTACAGCTTATTATACCAAGGTCAAAAGGTCAATCTGAATAAAACTCGTTGAACATCTTTGATGGAGGTCCCTGATCAATTTTCGTAACATATTTCATAACCTTTGGACCAATTCTGACCCACTTTCACTGAGGTCCTTTTTGCTAAAAGGGCCCTTATGAGTGCATTGAGTCTCATTAGGTCATGCTTTTCAAAGGCTTTAACATGGAGAAACAAAATACTTTTACTGTAAACGCAAAAAAAGACACAAATCTTACCATTACACATACATTTCTTCAAACCTATGTAGATCAGTAAATTGAAATGTAAACATATGTTAGGTTTAAAACTCCCTGCTCATTGCTCATGACAAATGAATGCCTGTTGTGGAACTCAGACTTCTTTTCAGCCTCTCTGCCTCGAAGGCCCAAACTGCATTAGGCCTTATTAGGCTTATTTGGCTCAAAGTGCATGACAGCTTCTTGGGCTTATGCTGCTCAGACCTGCTCATTGCCGCTTGCGGCTATATTTTGAGTTGTTTTTAAAGAAACAGCATCATTTTAAAACATTTTGAAATATATGATCTATGACCATTTATGAATATATAAATTAAAATGACAACAAACATTGTAGACATTGCACAACAGGTATTGCGCTGTTGTTCAGCTGTGTTTCTTTCATCGTATGTAATCTTAGACTAATCCGTTTCAAGGCAGAACGTGTCCTTTTGAAGATGAACGCGTTCTGTTACACCCCTAGAACAGAGTTCCGTTCTCCCGAGACAGTCATTTGGAAGACTTGCGATAAGCTCATCTTTTGCCTTCAAACACGATCTTCATTCATTTTAGATTCAGGACAGTGAAATAAATTTATAATGCCCATAACTAATAGGCACCATTACTTAGTCATTACATTGAATACAAAATAGCCCCTCAACGGTTTTAAAATAGACCGCGGATTATATTTGGAAAATATATTCTCCTACGTCACGACTCCTCATGTCTGCAACGTATTAGGCAATTTCTGGCTAATACTTTTTGTTCCTGTTGTAGAACTTCAGAAGCTCATCCTCCACCATTTCTCCTTTTCACCAGTTCTGTCCCTCCACAACCTCCTCCACCTCCCAATGCATATTTATTTATACTCCTTCCTATTGTTTTCGAGCAAAGCGTTGGTGAGGCAGAAATGAAAGAGCAGGCAGTTCAAAATGAAACCGCAGACAAAGTAACTCTGGGAGAGATGAGAGAGTGGTGGATGGAGGGATTGGGCCGGTGTAATGCAGCCAAGTGAGGACCTCTCAGGGGGGGTCACGTTGTGTGAGTCATCCCCTCAGATGCCCCACGCCTGGTGCCTTCCATTTATAACCAACACACTATCTGAAGTCCAGCTGGTTTCCGCTTTAGTCTGCACTACCTAGAAGTTTTGCTTGAAAGAATCTGTCGTATTGGTAACATGATATGGAGAAAACCTGTGGACACATGACCCAGATCATCCATCATGTGGTCACATATTTAGCATATCATCACTGTCACATGAAAAAGCTTTAAAATTTGTCTTTGTATTGTTTGAAAACGCGAGCTGCCCTTTACATACCGTGAGCAAAACATTTCGTTTTGTAAAGTTATATTAATAAAGACATCACAGTTACAAGGTTTTCTTACAAAAATATCCTGCTTGCTAAATAGCTATTCATTTAGCTTCCTATTGGAGAACATACAGTGCTTTCAAGGGGAATTCTGCAAAACCTCTACCTAAATCAGTGGTTGAGATGTAAACCAAGTTGTTCCGAGTGGTTGAATTTGAAATTGTTCACAGTAGAGAAACTTACCGATTCAGATTTCTTTACAGCTTTGGTGGAACCAGAGGTTGCAATGTCTACAATGCAAATATAGTCATCTAAAATGACCAGTGAACCTATATGTGTCTTCTTTGGGTACTATTTTGCCTTACAACACCCTACCTGTATCTCTCCACCATGAATGGAAGCCAAAAGCTTCTCTCTAAACTATGTGCCAGGCATCAGTCAACATATTCATAACCATTTCATGTAATAGTTTCTGTGATGTGATTCAAACATCTGGTTCCTGTCAGCACCACTGTAAATACAGTGCTATGCAAAAGTTTTAGGCACCTGAGAAAATTACATGTATCTAGTCAGTGTGTATTTACTAACACAGAAAAAAACCCCACTAGTATTACAATAAATGCAATTAATACTAATATAATAAGTGATTTTATGTATGTCAATATGACAACCATTTCCAAAACTCTCCTCATGGCAGCCCAGTATTATTTGTAGTTATTATCCAGTGCATGGTTTGGCTAATAAGAGCTTCATTACGTTAAATCAGGTGAGCTGGTGATGGAATTAACATACCTATGTGATGGCTGGTGGCATTCAGGAGAAATCTAGAACCAAACTTTGTTTTTTAAACTAACTACTTTTTTGAAAAGTTTTTACTGTATTTATGTTCATTTGCATTTATTCTAATGATATATGTTGTGATAATAAGTGCCTACACGCTTAAAAAAAAAAAAAAAAACAGTTCCTAAAGGGTTCTTTAGTAAAGGCAGTGGCTCTATATAGAGGTATAAGTTCTTTATAGAACCATAAGTTCTGTATAGAAAGATTTGATTTGAAATGGTTCTTCAGATTGATTGAGAATGTTTTCTAGATGGTTCTATGTAGAGCCTTTTTGAAAATGGTTTGACATTTTTTTAAAAAAAGATGCTTTTTCAAAGGTTGTTTAGTAAAGACAATGGTTCCTTTTTTGAACCAGGAACACTCAAAGAATCGTGTGCATGCTTAAAGGGTTCTTTGCGTGGTGAAATTGTTCTTCAGACTGATGGAGAATATGTTGTATATGGTTCTGTATAGAATGTTGTCAAGCTTGTAACAATAGAAGAACCCTTTTTGGTGCTATATAGAAGGTATGTAGAACCATATACAACACATTCTCCATCAATCTGAAAAACCATCTTTTTAAGTGTTTTTGCACGGTAATTATGACTTTAGAAGGGCACATTTCACATCAGAGCACTCTGAATGACTCTGTTTACATCTTAACCGTTCAATTACGCAGAAACATCTGTGGAATTTTCCCTTTAACACGAAGCCCACTGCAATCGGTCGGACATCAGCTGCGAGTTAGGATGAGTTATGGCCTAACAGGATGTTTTCAGTCTTTGGCAATAACAACACAGTTTATCACTCTGGCCCTGTGCTCATAAAAAATAAAATCTGACCTCACTGGGCAGAAACTGCAGCAGAAGAAAGGTTGGACAGGTTAGGTTTACACAGACTGGCTCTCAATCTCAACCCCAGAAGAGTTTGTGGTACTTATGTCTGTCCGTCTGTGAAGTGAAGTCTGTCGCCTCAGAGTTGGCTAATATTTACCAAGTTTGGAAGCTAAGATATTTGTGGCTGACAGCTCTACTGGTGGATGGTTTATCTATTTGTGTAGACGTGTGGGAAGGATTGGCTGGGCTTTGACGAGAGACTCTCAGAGCTGAGGGTGGTTAAAGAGCTGAGGGTGGTTAAATAGACTTTGAACTCAGTCACTGAGACTCTGATATTTGACTGATATTTCATTCACGTCAAAACCGCAAAAACTCTGCATGGTTTTTGTTTTGTCTTTTTGTTTTTTTTTGTCTTCTTAAAACAGGACGGTATGTGAAACAGGATGATCAAGGTGTGTAGAAGCATGGGGACGATGTTTCTTATTCATGTGTCAAAGGAAAAATGTTTTAAACAGACCTTGTAAGAGACTTTCTTTTGACAGCTTGGGCACAAAACTGCGGCTAGAAAAGAGTATTCAGTTCTGTGCTCTATTGAGTGATGTGTGAATAGTTTTATCAAGGTTATTTTCCATTAAACTAGTTGTCCTCTAACATCAGCAGTCTTTTGGCCAGGTGAAATGCATTTATGCTAACATCTACCGCACATCAACTATGCGTCAAGGCCAGCTCTGCATGTCCGGACCTTTTTTTGTGCACTTGCTGTTAAGCTCACAATGAATCTGACTTAGTCATGAACTTACAGGCTTATGTGAATCACGGGCCTTTGACAAATAGGGTATGCTTGCTGAAAAGAACCACACGACTACAAACATCCTGACAAATTGACCCCAGTTAAACCCTTAGCCCCAAAAGATATCTGTTAGAGCTAAGATTTCAGTTTGCCAGTTTGGGCCATAAATGACAAGAAAACACAAAACAAGCAAAAACAACAACAACAACACTTTATAATAATTCTATTCTCAGCTAA
>JAILXH010198143.1:10913-21293 GCA_023558415.1 Piaractus mesopotamicus | reverse complement strand
TGTGTGAGAGAGAGAGAGAGAGAGAGAGAGAGAGAGAGAGAGAGAGAACGTAACATTTCAAGTTACCCTGGTGCTTGCCTCTACAGTTGAAAGCAAACACACACGCCCAAAACAAAAAAACAAACACACATTAAATCTGTCATGATACTGGTCTCAGAAAAGAATCTCAGCAAAATCACTTGAGAGATTTTGGCAGGGTGTGACAGAAACCACTAGCCTCCACAGTCAGGCTCCAAGCGACATCTAGTGGTCAGAAGTCTAGACCTGTATATCCGAAGAACTGAGGGATAATAATGGGATGCACTACAGCGCTTCTCCACTAGATGGAAGCATAACCTCTGTCAGCCACATCTGCTTGCAACATCACCTTTTACACTTTTTTTTTTAACAATTACCAACAAGCAATTTCAGGACTGGCACATTTCTCATAACTTTTCACACAGCTGGTACAACAACACTCAGTTTGGACCAAACCATGAACAGTTTCTTCCTTGCTTGAATACTGTATGCATTTAGTCACCACAGTTTTCCAGTGGATGTCACAAAAAAGCTAAGCTCTTTTGCTTCCATACTTGAAGTACAAAACCTGGGTGTAATCTTAGACTCTGAGCTCTGTTTTATCCTGCATGTAAATGCAGTCACAAAAGTAGCTTTTTATCATTTGAGAAATTTCCAGCCTTTTCTGTCTCAGCATGACACAGAGAAACATTTTGAGCCTGGATTTAAAAGTGTCATTTAAGAGCAGCATAGTAGCCAAACTCTGCTTCTCCATAGTTTAGTCTTTACCTTCAGCAGGACTCACTAACTAGTTCCTAATGATTGTCTTTTTTGAGAGTCCAGTTAGGAGATCATTACAGTGATCAATCCTGATAGAAATAAAGGCATGGATGAGCTACTCTCTTCTCCAAAACATGACATGAAAATGAACTAGATATCAATAGACTAAGTCAAAAATACTATATCAGACAACAATCAAAGCCCAAATAAACTTCTGATTGAATGTGTTATAACAGGCCAATCACAACTGATTTCCATCAGAACTACCCAAGTGTGGACTGTCTATAAAAAGAAGTGATTTTTTTTTTTTGCTAGATTTTGTAAAGTTGTTTGTTTCTATCACTTTAAACCTACATACTAAAAATAATGAGTTTAAAAAAAAAAAAAACAATCTGAACTTTGTTTACATGATCAAACAAAGAAAAAGCTAATTTCAATAAAAAACAAACTACAGAGCAAATAAATCTACTTCATAGACTTACAATAAATAGTGGATCTACTTTAATGGCAGCAGTTATTAGTGTTGCTGAGGTGATTGTGCTGAGACTGACAAAGTATTCCTGTTGTAAGAACAGCAGTGTTGATGTTTTGGTAGAATGAGCTTCTTTTGAGATGTTTCTGCAGTGTTTTTATAGCTGTAGAGGATTCTGGGCATAAAATAAATTGTATCAAACTGCATGTTTCTGCAAAGAGTTTTGAAATGCTTCTCAGTGACTGAATTAAGGTTAGTGTTCAGAATTATAGACCTGTATGATCACCCATGGAGCTGGATGATAAAAATGGGTTGCAGTACTACTCTTCTCCACTAGATGGACTCATAATCTCAGTCAATAATGTGGTCTAGTAACCTTGCCTTTTAAGGTTTGCGGTCAGAATCAAAGACCTGTTTGATATTCTCACAGAACCAAGGGATACAAAGGTGATGCAATAAAGTGTTTCTCCACTAGATGGAAGCCACAACTTTGGCCGCTGCAAAGTTGCACTTACAGCTCTCATGAGAGCATGAGTGGATCTGTACTACTACATTAATATTATTAGATGCGAGAAACCAGTTTTAACAGGGAAACTATTTATGTGTTTATAGCAACATTTTTTTCGGTCACTGTATTTCATTGCGGGCTGCCGTTAACGATGCAAAGGTGTAAATCATTACTGATTAGCTGATCGTTTAGACCGATCTCTCCAACTCCACCGCACCACAAACTTCCTTCTACACCGATCAGGCATAACATTATGAGCACCTCCTTGTTTCTATGTTCATTGTCCATTTTATCAGCTCCACTTAATATATAGGAGCACTTTGTAGTTCTACAATTACAGACTGTAGTCCATCTGTTTCTCTTCAAAAAAAAAAAAAAAAAAAAAATGTTATGAAAGCACCAAAAGTAATTTTTTGCTTATAATGCATTTTTACAATATTTAATCTTTAACTCTTACAATTAAACAAGCTGTTTTTGTTAATATGCCTTAAAGATTAATACACGTAAATGATCTCTGTTCTCATTGGCTGCCCTATATCGTGTCTCATTAAAAAGCAGTCCTCTTTATAACTTCTGTCTGAGTAGGCGGGGCTACAGACTAAATAAGTGAACAAAATGCAATGGCATATTCAAAAGTTTGGGCGTCCCTGGCCAAATTACATGTTTTGTTGATTTTCTAAGTAGAAACACATCAACACATCCTCTACAGAGGACACACTTCTGCACAATAACACAGTTTGCTGAATTTAACATATTAGAATAAAACAGAACATAAGGTAAAAACGCACGTGTGAATGAGCAGAGGTGGCTAGTAACTAGCTCCATTTATGTAATTAAATATTCTTAAATAACATTTTGATGGATTTGTACTTTTCTAAGCATTTTTAATACTTCTAGTCAATACTTGTTTTACTGGGTCATAGGTGGGGGTGTTCGGAGGGCGAGGTGAAACATGATGTTGTAAGTAAAGAAGTAAGCCACAACAGGTTTTACAATACTGTGATTTTATCACGTGTATGGATGTTGGGCACAACACAAAGCAAAGCCCCATTACAAGATCACTGTAACATAAGGCCCCTTGTGGTTTATTGCTTTACAAAACGGCTGACAACATTAAGTATCATAAAAAGTTCTACTTAAAGTTCACTTTAAATAGTTTTTGCTCACTAAATTACCACCATGGCGACAATGCTAATTTCCATTAGCGTCACTATGCATTTTCCAGTCTTATTTAGCATCAAGCTATTACCATTGTAAGTCCCTCTTCCCATGCTAGGTCTGAACCTCAATTGGCTCCCTATTCTTTATGTAGGGCAATGTGTAGGAAAATAAATACTGGTTCCTACAACCAAAGAGTGCATAATATGTTTAACAAACATCCATTTAGGATTCAGCCACTGTGTACAATTCTATACTGGACAGATATTGCACTGCTTGGGTGCAGAAGCTAGAACTGGGTATAGAAACCAGAATTTTGTAGTGCAGTGTATAGGAAGGAGGGAGCCATTTGAAATTCAGCCTGGGCAGTATTAAAACATGAACATATAAAGCATGTAAGACATTCAAGTCACATTTGTAGTCTTTCATGTTGTAGTTTTACTGTGAATTATATTGAACGTACTTTAACTGAAGCTTGTGATATTAATAGATGAGTTATTAAGCCTGTTAAATATCTTTTAGCCTGTTATTTAGCTCATCAGCCTGGTTCTAATTAAGACAATATGTTGTCAGCCCCTCAGTATAAACAACACCGGGCTTTTACTTTATCAATATTCTTGGAGGTCCATGCGAGCAGCATTACATGCAAAGATCATTCCAATAGCGGCACAAGGATATTCTGTAACTTGGTGCATTAATATATGTTTCAATTGTTGTGAGGCGATCATAGTCTGTGCATATATTGAATGTTTTACAGTGATGATCAGCCAATCAGATTTAAGGACTGTAAAAATCTATACACTTCAGATGATTACGAGAAAGCTAAATTTTTGTCTTTTAAATGGTGTGGTATGGTGAACATGACCTGAACTAATGTCAGTTTTGATTTCAGGTTGTAAATGTATTTTATTTTAACATGAGTCATTATTTCAAAGAATTAACAATACCCACTGGACCCACTGTCCTGCACATTTTCAAATCTTACCTGCCTCAGCACACCTGATCTAGTTAATGGAGGTGCTTGATAATAAGTTGATGAGTTGAATCATGTGTAGGGGGCAGGGAATAAATAAATGTTTCTGAATGGCTTGGACGTACTAAGACAACACACCAAATGTTGAAACTGAGAAATTTTATTCCTTATTGAAAAAATGTTCTCTATTTTGAATTTGATGCCAACCACATGTTCCAAAAAAGTTGGGATGGGACAACAAAAGGCTGGTAAAGTTGTGTAATGCTAAAAAAAACATGGTGGTTGATTGGCAACAGGTCAGTAACATGATTGTGTATAAAAAGACCATCCCAGAGAGGCTGAGTCTTTCAGAAGTAAAGATGAGGAGGGGTTCACCACTCTGTGAAAGACTGCGTGATCAAATAGTGCAGCAATTCAAGAACAACATTTTTCAGTATAAAACAGCAAAAAACTTTTGCTTTTCATCATTTATGGCAACACTGCATTAAAACATGCATCATTCCGTAGTGGAAACATTGCATGGGCTCAGGAACACTTCTGAAACCCACTGTCTGTGAACACAGTTTATCGCTGTATCCATTTCCATTTTCCATTTCCATTTGCATTATGTGGAAGCTTTAAAGGGCCCATAACATGATTTTATTTCAAATTTTATTTCAAGTTTTCCATTCTTTGGAAAGAATTTTCACACTTGCACATCTCATTTACTAAAAGGGTCATTTAAAGAACCATCTATTGGAGTGCTCTATAGGGAATTAAAATTGGTTCTTCTTTAGCATAGCTCCAGCATAGCTCCCATGTTTCGCACTTTAATTTTTAAGATTGTACATTAAAACTATGCAGTGGATTGGGTCCCTAGGAATCACTGCCTAACATATGTAATAAAATGAGGTTTTACGTAGCCAAGCAGTCATTAAAATCACTCAAATACCAGAGGTTAAATAAAGAGGACAGCAAAAAAATGCATTTATTACTTTAAAAAGCAACCAACTGATCAAGCCGAGCAAACAAAATTGAAAGACTCTGTGGTTTCTGACGGCAGCAATACGCACAAAGCACTAATCATAGGAGTGGCCTTTGTTGCTTTCCGTGCAAGTCATGCACTGCTTTCACCCGCGCTAAGACTAACACCAGGAGCTAGATCAGGTTGAGAGAACACACCTGATTTAATCAGTCCTGAGAGTTCTAGAACTGACAGAATGCAGATCACAATCAGAAATGGAATAACATGCATAACAAAACATCAAAAACATACCAAATGCATCATCGGCTTTGCATCTATTTATCTCATTCATGAAAAGAAATTACAGGATGGTTCTACACATATAATCAAATAAGTAATGCTTACTGATTGGAATAGTGCAATTATGGTATTTGCAAATGCAAACATTAATATGCCATACTACACAGAGCTAGAAATTACTACAGTGCCTTTCACACACAGCTATAGTAACACATCATCCATAGTTCATATGTTACATGTGATACCTGAAGCAACTGCGTAAAGATGATCTGAAAAAGACTGTAAGATTTATTTTCAAAACAAAACAACTTATGTAAATGACCTTTATAATATTAGTTCATATTACTGCCACTCATCGTTGCTATGATGGGGAACAGATTTACAGATATACGTACACAACATAACTGGAATAACAAGGCAAGAAAAAAATAGTCTTTAGAAAATTACAATTATGCAAAACTGCCACAGGCGGTGACACGCCAATGTCATGGGGAATCTCTTTAGCTCTCTCTCTCTCTGTCACTCGCTCACACTTTTTTCTCTCTCTTACTTTCCATTATTATCATGATAATGAATATTTAATTAAAACCAGATATACAGCAATCAGATTAGTAGACAGTATTTATAATATGGATATAGATAGATAAAACAGTAAAGATAGCACAAGATTTTCAGCATACATGTCTATCTATGTATTTAGTTCAAATGCACACACGGCTTGTATATTCTCCACAAATAAAAGCATTCTCAATAGGATTGGACTGTCTGGAGCAGCCAGGTTTGCTAATTTCACAATGCCCAATGTACACGTATGTTCATGCAATCATCTAATCAGCCAATCATGTGGCTGCAGTGCAGTGCAGATACGGCCCAGCAGCGTTTGGTAATGTTCACATCAACCATCAGAGTGGGCAAATCATGTGATATCAGTGATTTTGACCGTGGTATGATTGTTGGGGTCAGACAGGCTTGTTTGAGTATTTCTTTAACTGCTGATCTCCTAAGATTTTCACACACAGCAGCTGTAGAGTTTACTCAGAATGGTGCAATAAAGAAAAAAAATTCTGTGAGTGGCAGTTCTGCGTACAAAAATGTCTTGTTGATGAGAGAGGTCAATGGTGAATTGCCAGACCGCTTCAAACTTACAGAAAGGCTAACTCAGATAATCACTCTGTACAACTGTGGAGAGCAGAAAAACACAAAATGCACCAAAGGTCGGATTGAGGTGGATGGGCTACAACAGCAGAATACCATGTTGGGCTACTCTTCTGTCAGCCAAGAACAGAAAGATGAGGATGCAGTGGGCATGCACTCATCAAAACTACAGTTGAAGACTGTTATTTCTGCTGAGGGATACAGATGGTAGGGTCAGTATTTGGCACCAACAGCATAAATCCATGAAAACAATTCCACATTTTGGGATGTCCAACAATGGGATGTCCAACAAACTGATATGGGTGCAATATGTGATAAATGAAGTTTTTTTAAGAAATCTACAGGCATATTTATCTCCAAAGTTGAGTCTCTATTTTCTGCATCTCCAAATTTCAAATTTAGACTCAGTCCATAAAACTTTATCAGTCCATAAAACTTTCCCTTGCCCAAATTTTCTACTTTTTTCTCAGTAACATTTTCTTGATAATTACTTATCCTCTCAGACTCATGGCATTAAGTTGTATTGCAGAAGCACCTGTGGATTTCTTTCAGATCTGAAGCAAGAGTGAAACTTGATTTTCTCCTAAGCTTTAGGGAGTGTTTATCTGATAGTCATAGTTTTGGTTTTCTACCAGGTCTTGCACAGTGGTCCCATGTTTTCAGGATCTTTTAATAATTTTTTGACAGTAAAGAAAATATTCTGGCTAATTTATTTGTTTTTGCTAACACTTTTTCATGAGAGATAATTGTAGATGCTCACATTGTGCTTTACCGATAACTAAGTATCTGTTTAAAACTTTACTCTGACTCTAAACCTTTCGCTTTAACACGAATTTTAACCTCAACCTAACCATAAATCTAATACTAATAATAATTACCTGACATTCCCCAGAAGCTTTAACAATTTGCGCATTCGATAAGCTATTCAGGTCTGTGAAGTGTGGTCACTCTTAGCTTAATCTAAAGTTTAATCCAAGATGACCTGCTAAACCAGGAATCTTGTTTTGCAGAATAACGTGTTAGTGTTACAACATCACACAGTATTTGTTTAATTTGAGACAGCTTATGTGGTTAAAGCATACATGACAAAACCAATCATCATTCTTATTGTTAACCATTGTTGCTCATACTGCACATTGTGTATCTACAGCTTAACACTGATGAATGCCTGCTTTGACCAAACACTCCCCATTCCAGAAAATAGGGGTTGTATGGTTCTGAAAACAGCCTTTTTGCTTCCTAAGTAGTTAGACATTTTGTTGAACTCGTTAAGTGACAAGTGGAAGTACAAGGTAGGTGTTTCTATTAAAGTGGCCAGTGAGTGGAAGTACAAGATAGATGTATCTAATAAAGCAGACAGGGAGTGGCAGTACAAGATAGGTGTATCTAAAAAAGTGGGCAGTTGGTAAAAGTACAAGGTAGGTATTTCTAATAAAGTGGCCAGGGAGTTGAAGTACAAGGTAGGTGTTTTTAATAATGTATATAAAAGCAAAACAACACTTAAGGTTGCTAACACATGGCTAACGTGATAACTCAGAACTGAACTCCGAATTAATTATTGCGTTTTTCCTTTTCATTTTGTAGCTTATATTTATGTTTCACCATGTATGTTCAAAAGCTTGGAATCATTGCTCATTTAAATCATATAAATCATATAAAACTAATCAATTTTTAGATAAATGATTTCAGTATGATAATCTTGTACAATTTCACAATTTACAACTAATTTGAAGGAAGCTGTAAAAAAAATGTTAGATGAGTCCAGAATGATACATTTTTGAAGTATTTGTCTCATAAGTGGGCCTTAGGTCAGAGGTGTGGAAATTCCATCCTGCAAGACCACAACACTCCATAACTGCACATTCTACCTCATTTAACACACCTGATTTAGCCTTCAAGTGTTCAATTTAGTATGACAGAAGAGGGAAAGACCTCATTTCTGCATGGCTGGGGCACTCCTGGGTCTGAGTTTGACACTTCTGCCTTAGGCTGTCAAAAGAAATGCAGTGAATACCTGTAGAACCTGTAACAAAACATAGCGAAAGCTGGGTGTCCAGTGTCTAGTGCATCCCATCTAACCCAAAAGTGAGTCCTCTCACTTAATTAGTCACACTAAATCTAGTCTGTTGGTCATGTGGAACTACTAGTTTTTAACAAAACAGCAGAAAATCAAACTGTGAAAGTGTGAAAACAGCACAGAATCAAAACAGTTCGAATGGGTACAGTTATATGTTCATCCAAAGTGTCACTGTGCACTAATTCCATCACATTAGAACAATCAGAACCAGTTCTGGGGCATTTGTCACGCTAAATAATTTCTTTAAAATTCATCAATTCTATGTTACGATTTGTAAGTATTCTTCTGTTTCTGTGACATTATTCTTACAACTATAGTTTTATTGATTTAGTTAACAATAACAGAACATATTATTAATACAGATATAGCTGAGCCCAGTATGACAAGTGGACTGACAAGGTCTCAAAATAACCCTTAGAAAATTACAGCTATGTAAAACAAGCTGCGTCATAGTCAAGGGAAACACGTCCTAACTGCTTTCTACTTTGCCTCTCTGCTTCGAAGGAATATCAGGCATATAGAAACAAAAATAAAGTTGAATCTATAGTGATCATGACAACATTCCAAAAGGTCCTCAAACTGTTAAGCTTAACCTACAGTATGACTAAATACTGTAGGTAGAGGCACATAGGAATCTGGAGCAGTGGAAACGTGTTCTTTGGAGCAATGAATCACACTTCATTGTCTGGTAGTCTGATGAACAAATGATGGTTGAGATGGTCAGGTGTTCCCATAATTTTGTACTTTGTGCAGTGAATGTTTATGGCATGGATATATCAATGTTTGGTTGCAGAGCTCATATAAAATGTTACAGAATATTTAATGTGGACAAAGACATGTTGGTAGCGGAAGTAAAAAGCCTTTGCTGTGACATAGTGAACACTCAGTGGAAGCAAAATAACCCTTCTCTGTGGTGTACCCCTTAAGTGTTATATAATTCAGACACGCACATACACACATGGACAATAAAAGGTTTTCATAAGGCCGTTTAAGCTTGTATTGTATACATGTGAAAAAGAGTGGCTGAACGTGTTACCCTTCATTCTCTGCGACTCCCACTGCTACTGTTTTGTGTATATATGACATAATGATTACAGGTTTCTGTGGGAGCCAAAGCTACTCTGTGCCTTTATAATAACAATAATCAAAATAACTTCACAGATGAAATAGTTTTATATTCTGAAAGTGTCAGCTTTTGCGTCAGAGCTATTTTCATGTCAATATTTCATTTCATGGAAAACAGTCAAAAAAAGTGTTACCATTTTACTGTGAGGATTTATTGTAAATGAGTTTTGAAAATGTATTGAACTACAACCCCATTTCCAAAAAAGTTGGGACGCTGTGCAAAATGTACACAATGCAATGATGTGCAATGAATGAATGAAAGCATCCCAAAGAGTCTAAGTCTTTCAGAAATAAAGGTGACAAGGGGTTCACCAATCTGTGAAAGACTGCAGAAGCAAATAGTGCAACAATTCAAAAATACCATTTCTCAACATAAAATAGCAAAGAATTTTTCATCATCTACGGTACATAATAACATTAAAAGATTCGGAGAATCTGGAGAAATCTCTGTATGCAAGGGACAAGACCAAAACCCAGTATTTGCTGCCCATGATCTTTGGGCCCTCAGGTGGCACTGTGTTAAACACAGACATGATTCTGTAGTGGAAATCACTGCATGGACTCATGAACACTTCTGAAAACCACTGTCTGTGAAAACAGTTCGTCACTACATCCACAAACGCTAATTAAAACTCTAAAACGCAAAGAAGAAACCACATATAAACAGGATCCATTAACGCTTTAATCTTCTCTGGGCCCGAGCTCATTCAAAATATACTGAGGTGAAGTGGAAAAGTGTCCTGTGAATCAACATTTGAAATTTTTTTTGGAAATCAGGGACACCGCGTCCTCCGGACTAAAGACCACTCAGCTTGTTATTAGCACACAGTTCAAATGCCAGTATTCATGATGGTATAGGGGGGCATTAGTGCACATGACATGGCTGATGTGA
>JAILXH010198053.1:24145-49288 GCA_023558415.1 Piaractus mesopotamicus | reverse complement strand
TTGCTCTTTAATAGGCCTGACTGACATTTTGTATGAGAGATCCATATATTAAAAAATCAGTTCCCTATTTAAATAAATTGAGTGCTAGATAAAAAGTAAGAGGCAACTAGCTATTTAGCACAATGACTCATGCATAACTATTCTACATGAAAATATGAAAATGAAATGAAAATAAATTAACAGATTGCTTTGAAAAAGTTAAAAAGCAGTTATAGTTACTGTTCCAATACTCATCTAATATTCACCGTTAGGAATTATACCCACTGATAATACACTCTAATGCAAACATGCCTAACAACAAGCAATAGGTTGTTATAGAATAGAATTTGTGTTCTAGTCCCTGTTTGGAGCGGAGCAAATGTAGCAGGAGTGAACCTGCAGAAACTGAACCCGGACATCGGCAAAGACAGTGACCGGGAGAACTGGAAAGAAACTCACAAGATGGTGGTTGACAGGTACATCCATCATCCATATAGTACTTGTTTTATTATCCACCTTAGAAACCATAACTGGAGTGTTGTGTTAATTGTCTGCAGTGCCTATGAGGTCATCAGACTGAAAGGCTATACTAACTGGGCTATTGGACTGAGTGTAGCTGACCTGACCGAGAGTCTCATTAAAAACATGTACAGAGTCCACCCCGTCTCCACAATGGTGAAGGTCAGTCAAATAATACAGTATTAAAACTCATACTTCTGCAATTGATCTACTGATCTATCTGTGCTGTTGAACTAAAACTAACAATCAGCATACATGTTGCTCGACAGAAGCCACATAGATGAAAATGTCTAATTTTGTTCAACAGGGCATGTATGGAATCAGCGATGAGGTCTACCTCAGCCTGCCATGTGTGCTGAACAGCGGCGGAGTGAGCAGCGTGGTCAACATGACACTGACTCAGGACGAGGTGTCTCAGCTGGAGAAAAGCGCAGACATGCTGTGGAACATTCAGAAAAACCTGAAGGATCTGTAGGATGCTCAGTAGAGAGAGCCCTCATACACAGTCACAGTGGCCAGCACCTGTACTCAAAGTAGCTTTAGGAATACTGATCCAAGATCACTTTTCCTCCCTCTTCATGCTTAATGTTAATATGAGCAAATCAAAATAGACACAGATACAGCACTTTTAATCAATAATGACTTGAGAATGTATGTTGACTGCTATGTGTAATCAACATGTAAATTTTATGTATAAAATGTATGTAAAATTAAGCCGAATGTTCAAATCAATTTTTGATTAAGATATGACTGAAGTCTGAAAATAAAGACTTGGAAAACTGAATATTTACAGACACTGGAAAGTTTATTAAATTGTGGCTTTCTCCATGTAAAAATGTACAGTCTTATACATTGTTTAAAATACATATTTACAAACTGTGGGTTTCACAAAGGCTACTAATTCTTAACCAAGTGAGGAAAATGGAGTGACATGATGGTTGTGGCTCGTCAAGTATATACCGCTCTCTTAACAGGTTCAACACAGCACACTTCAAAAAGCAGTTGGCACTTTAAGGCGCAACACAAAGATCCAGTAACACCTTCATGCAGAACCTAAAGAGATCTCTAACAGTGTAGTCAGAAAAGCAAAGAGTGAAGTAGCAGTCCTTTCAGAAGCAGGTCAACGGGCATCAGTGACAGTCAATCAAAATATGCCCTTTGTTGGTTCAACAAGTCCGTGTTACCTCCTTGATGGAGGTATGCAACACCACATTACCGGGCCCAATTTGGGCTGTGGATCAGTTCCCAAAAAAGTAATAGCTCCCCATTGGTAACATTGCTTCCATAGCAGGCAACTACTTGTGCCAAACAAAAGCACCACCTCCTCTCAAAGATGAGAAATTCTCATCTTTGACATTCACTGGGAGTGTTACCAGAAGGTCATCAAGTTAGGAGTACAACTGAATTTTAAATAAGTGGCAACCACTCCTAGGATGAAAAATGTATAAAAGTCTGTTATACCATGGCGTTGCTCTCACCCACTTTATCCACCAACTGAAAGAAAAACAAAATGCAAAGATCATTATGTGTAAAAGCAAGATGATGCTATCCTAGAAGTTTTCTGAAATTCAGATTTCCACACACGCTTACGAAAAAATAATCAAAAAGGCTGGTGTATGTGCAGCTTTCCATGAGGGCAGATAACCAACTGTCTATTACTAGTAAATGGCACATATACAGTACTTACCCCACTGATCCCAGGGAGATTGAGCAGTGATCCGAGAATTGGTATTCTTCTGATGAAGCCCACTGCCACTGGGAAGAAGCCCCTGAATAGCAAGAAGAGAATGAGTTAATCCAGCTGCCCAAACAGGGGCTACAACGTGCCAATTCCTCCACCTTTATAGATTTCCCTGATTTTAATGAGGCTTTGTAGTACTTGTACATAATCCACAATCTTAGCAAGACAATCAGCGTGTTTTGCATTTCTGCTAGCCGTGTACTTTTTGGCCACTATGTCCTTCTCTTCAGTGTTAATGACCAAAACAGTAATAAAGTAACAATACTACTTGTGAAAAAGTGCTTAGAATTACTACACATGAATAAAAGCCTGATATTATTAGATCATCTCTGGTAGGTAAACAGTGGAAGCTGCACAAAACAGTTATGAATTAGTGCCCAACAGTATGATTCTGATTCTCCTAAACCGGGAGGCCTGCAGAGTTTAGTTGCATTCACAACAGTTCTCAGAGTAGAAATGCTGACAGAGGATCTGTTCCAGTCAGTAAAGTCATAATAAATAAGAGGGAAATCTTATTTTAGATCAGCAATCCTGTTCCAAGACGCTATGAGAATACTGGTACAGATCCACCTAATTAATGAGTCCAGGAACATGTGCATATTAGAAGTAGGCACGTCAAGTTAGGGTTGGTGCTCCAGAGCTGTGTCTGAATACTGCTTTCCTTGATTTTGCCTGATCTTGAAGCCATGCTGCCTCACATGCTAGTCAGTTCTCTCACTATTTTAATGAGAGCATGGGCTACAGATAAGGCTAAATCAAGGAATGCAGATAGAAAAGGAAGTTTCACAGAACCACTGGGCTGGGCAGCCTTGTCCTAAACTCACCTAAAAAGCAGGAAGAACCCATACACCTCCAGGACCACACCAATGATGGGCCACCCGATCAACACCACAAACACGCCTCCTAAAAAGAAACTTGTAGCTTTCATTTTGTGCCGCTGAAAAAAGAATCTGAATGTTCTTTCCAATCCAATAACGAAGGACAGGCCTGCAACAAACAGGATCTGGACAGACAGACAAACAAACACGGTCAGACTAATGTGAAACATAACCTAGACATCCGCTAAATGAAGAGAGACAATCCTGGTCTGGCTGACTGACTAAGGTGGGGTTCACAGGGTTCAGGAGTTACTCACTCTAAAATCCCACCTGCCCGCCCTGATCAAAACATGCATCAAAGATCCACACACTCACATTTCCTATCGCCAGCAGCGCTTTATCGAAGAACAGGATCATCCCAAAGAAGAGGAAAAACACGCCGAAGCCTGTTAGTCCCATTCCGATCTCTGTAGGAACAAAGAGAGGAGAAGAAGGGCTTTACCGTCGTTCTCATTCTCAGGTCTGGAAAGATTCAGACAGCAACATAAGCTAACTCGCTTCTGAGTAAATAATAATAACAACAACATGTAGCTAAATAAGTGTCTTACATTACGCTACATATCTGTCTAGCAGTAGGAGCTCTGAGGATGTGTGAATTAGCTGTAAGGCTACAGGCCCCGTCGCCATGGAGTCTCTCATTCATTCAAACTACCGCCCACCAAACATTCCCACCCTTTAACCTCTCCGCCGTCTCCTCGAATAACGACCACTGCCCGTCAGATAAGCAGAAGTAGCCCCTCTCACTCACTCTGCGAGTCCGTTAGCGAGATCATCTTCACTCTGTGGACTCTGCGTCCTCGGTATCTGTTAGCGGAGGGAAGAAGCGCCGCACTGACTGGTTTCGGATATCGCCACGTCTTCCGGAAACACGTAGAGACGCAACACTGCTGAGTGTTACAGAATAAGAGTCCCCCAGCTTCAGCAACATGTGCTAATGGCATGGAAAATAATGGGCGAACGCCCCAGATTTTAACAGCACAAAATATACAGATCAGCGAGAAGGTTAAGACAGATAAATGCACAAATTGTCCACGTTTCTCCTTCGGTTGCCCCTGGATTTACACACCGTCTGTTTCAGCAACAGATCTGAATGTTACATATTTTAGAACATTTAATTAATAAAATACCACTCCACTGTAAACTGATTGCACTATTTTATTATAAGGGAATAGAAGACATTGAGAAAATGACCTAATTAGCTTATCAGTTAATTATCTTTCCTTATGAAGAAAATAAAAAAGTATTAACACTTTTTACAATCTTTTGACAGATTTTGTTTGCTATTAACACTCTTTAATTAATATAAATGTAATTTTTAAATGTAAAGATTTAAAGATCAATTAAAATGTATTATTTTTTATTATACATATCAATACATTATATATTCTATATTATACATACGTACTTATAGAAACAGCTCATAAATCATATTAATCTGCTGGGAGATTGTGAAATATTTTTTGGCACTCTGCGCACTCGTTTGCGAAGTTGACCGGCTGTGATAAAACCAAACCGGCTCTGATAAGACCTCCTGGTCCCATGACGTGCCGCGCATGTCGGAAATGTAGTTTTTTTATTTTCGAGCGTGATGGCTGAGGCGAGACAAACACGCCGGTGAAGACTACAATACCCACATCACCCACATAGTGCGCCTACAGCGAAGCCGGGATACGTGTTCATTGAACAGTTTTGCCTTCATTGACAACCTGGCTAGTGTATTTATCAATATGCCGTCGCTCGGTTTAGTGTAGTTCGTGCAGTATTATTGGTCTTTGTACACAAACAGTGTTTCCTGCCTGTGAAGATGAACACTGTGTTCGCGGTGGCTCTGGTTTTTGCTGGGTGCTGCAGTAACGTTGTGTTCCTAGAACTTTTGGTGAGGTGAGTGAAACTTGTCCAAACGAGCGAACGGCTCTGATTAGAGAATCGCCGTTTTGAGGTGATTGTTTTTCCGGTTAATGCGAAGTCTTAATAATAACTCCTGATTCCACACACGGCAGTGTGCGCTGCAGTGAATGATAGTTCATCGCTAATAACAGTAGCGTTAAGTGTTTATTCTGTACATGCTGTTCTGTGAAGTTCCTAAAGCGGTTGAGGTTTCAGTTGTCGTATTCTTTGTTATTTGAAACTCTGCAGAGATTTCCCAGGATGTGGAAATATTGTCACATTTGCCCAGTTTGTTCTCATTGCCCTCGAGGGCTTCATCTTCGAAACGAATTTCGGACGCAAGAAACCAGCCATACCTATCAGGTATCATCCTACCGGATTTGTAAATGTCAAAAAAAGAGTCTCCACTTTTGCACACATAGCAGATCCCTGTAGTGGAAGAGTCTGTGTTAAGCAGTCTGTGTGAGGGAGTTATCTTAGTGATATTTGCAGGCAAATGTTTAACAGCCCAATATATTGTTATACCCTGTAACTCAGATTTATATTGTTAGTTTAGTGCCCTTTCAATAAACAGTAAACGTAGTTGGTTCTGACACGTTTTATTGATACAATCTGGTAGTAGTCCAAACATGAAGTGACCGTTATATGTTTTCCCTCTACAGTAACTATGTGATAATGGTGACAATGTTCTTCACTGTAAGTGTGATAAACAACTATGCCCTCAACTTCAACATTGCAATGCCACTGCACATGATCTTCAGATCTGTGAGTCCAGTCTCTTTCTTATCTTTTGACTGAGCTATTGATTGGCAGTCATCTGTATGATTGGTATATTCTTTTGGTTAAATTTGGTCATTTGTTAAATAAATTTCATAACGGATGTATATTTCTTCTTTTGCAGGGCTCATTAATAGCCAATATGATACTGGGTATCATCATATTGAAAAAAAGGTGGGTTTGACGCTGTTGTTGATGCAGGGGCCAATACTGCTAACTTGATTTTGAGACTGAGGCCCAATTGAATTTTTTTTGCCAGTACCTTCTTTTAAATAACAAACTGGAAGTGGGTTTGGTTTAAACTAGGCATGATGTGTTGGAAGCGAGTATATTTACTGACTGCAGTAGATTACAGACTGATTAAGTAAAGCGCTCACATAAATATCATGCATACAAAATGTAATTTATACAGCCTATCGGCAGTTTTTGGAACAGGCGTGCTTATCATGCTTAATCACTCTGATAAGCCTAGTCAGGTCAGGGGTGTCCAGTCTTATCAACAAAGGGCCGGTGTGGCTGTGTGCTAATAATGTAATATTTTTCTCCCTTACAAAGGTATTCAGCAAGTAAATACCTTTCTATAGTTCTGGTATCACTCGGCATATTCATCTGCACCTTCATGTCTGCCAAACAAGTGGTAAGTTTTTTTAGGGGCTTTTTTCCCCAGTATTACAGTTTTTCTGAGCTAGATGATGTCCTGACCTCTGTAGTTATATACCTTGTTAAACATTATTTGTAGTAAACTTGTATGACAGCACTTCTTCTAGTGGTTTGTCCCCATTAAAAAAGTCAGATCTGATTTGATGTTTGTTTATTTATTTATTTCCTAGAGTGTTGAAAAGGGTGCCACAGAGGAGGAAGGAGTTTATGCCTTCTTGCACTGGCTTTTAGGTAGGCACATTGCGGTGAAGCGCACCAGTCTTGTCTCTGTTACTGGCATCTTCTACGGCAGATTTTCTTTTATTTTTTACTTATTATTACAAATTTTTCTGCCATATTGTGATGTAGTCAGGAAAACGTATGTTGTAAGATTACAGGAGGGTACACAGCTGAAAGTGCTATTTTTGTTTAAGGTATTGGCATGCTGACTTTTGCCCTACTTATGTCGGCACGTATGGGCATTTTCCAAGAGACTCTGTACAAGCAGTATGGCAAGCACTCTAAAGAGGCCCTCTTCTATAATGTGAGTGCAGATCCATTTTACCTACTATCCCATAAACTCATTATTAGGTTTAATGCAAAGTGTTTTTTTTTTTCTGTCATTTTTTTGGTTCAAAACAATTATTCTGTTTCTTTCAGCATTGTCTGCCTTTGCCAGGGTTTCTGCTGTTCTCAACTAACATCTATAATCATGCTATCCTCTTCAGTCAAAGCAGTGAGTCTGTTTTTAAGCACTTCACATTTAGTTGAGAGGTTTTGGAGCTTTTACATTGGGTTCTGTCACTGTGGGGGGAGGTAGATTCCCAGCAGTGCTAGTGCTAGCTGGGAACCTTTGAGAGCACAATTAGCCATGCTTGCTTTGGCTGGGAAACACGTCATAGTTTCTTTTCCGCACTGATGCAGACCAGTAGGTCATGTAATCGTCTCTTTGGTAGCCTCGTCTTAAAGTTTGTTGAACTACTATGTAGCATTTCAGCAGTCTACTTATTGTGCTGTGGCCGTGGAGAAGAGTTACAGTGATGATGAAAATTAACATAATAGGTAAAAATTTCTAACTTTAGCATAAGTTAGACCATTTCAGTTGGTCCATTCATCATTAAATGTTCACACAATGTAAAGCAGCTGTGCTCAAATGATGTAGAAAAAATAAAAATTGAGAAAATAGAGCTCCCAGGACAAAAATGATTAAGCCTCCCATTGCCTTAAAAACAGCAACAATCCTGTATGGTAAGTCACACCAGTCTTGTTCCCCCTCTTCCACTAACTTTGTGCTTCCTATTCAAGCAGAATACAGCATTGACACTCCCACATTCCAGGAAGACAGCTGTAGGGTGTCTGTGTGTGACAGGTTCAACAGACATGATAGAACACTTGGAAAGTTTGACTGACTGGCAAAATCAGCAGATCTCAATCCCAATTCTCGATATGGAACAGCTGAAATAGGCACACTCAAACTATAAGGAGGGGGCTAGAATGGACAGGAGCTTTCTCAAGTGACTGGTGTAATCCTTACCTGACAGGATTATCACTGTTATTTATGCAACTGGATGCATAACCAAGTATGAGAAAAGAAACTATGCGTGTCTGGTGAGCTTGTGATGATAACAATATGGGGAAAAAAAATGACCTTTTAACATTTTTTTTTATTTGAATATACTTCCCATTGCTGACACATTTATTCTGGTTTCTGACACTTTCTCTTGAAGCTCCTGTGGAAGTCCCTGTGATTGGTCAACCTGTACCAGTAATGTGGTTGTATTTACTGATGAATGTCATCACACAGTATCCTTTTGACAGAAATAACACTGTTCTCTAGCTCAAGCATGTGACCGCCTTCATGCAACTTTGAGCTTTGTCGTTTTATCATATAGTGAACTTTGAACGCCTTAACATACCCGTTCAGATACGTGTGCATTCGGGGTGTGTTCATTCTGACCACAGAGTGCACGTCCCTAACTGTTACGCTGGTAGTGACACTCCGTAAATTCCTGAGCCTCATCATCTCCATCCTGTACTTTCATAACCCTTTCACAGCTTGGCACTGGGTGGGCACAGCTGTGGTCTTTTTGGGTACGTTGCTCTACACAGAGGTGTGGTCCAGCATCCAGACTGCAATGAAAGGAGAGAAACTAGACAAAAAGGCAGAGTAAAAACGATGAACACAAATGGAATACCTCCTCTAGTGTGCGTTTGTGTGTGTGTTTGTGTCTGCAGTCAAGTTTCACTGCTAAGAAGGTGTGCTTGTTACTGCGTAAATAGGTCAGATCTTAAGAAAGCATAAAAGGTGTGTTTGGCCCTGTGTGCTGTGTGTCTGATTGATTGCTCACTCCATGGCCTTTTTTCCACTTCTAAAATGGGACCAAGGCTGTGTTTCAGAAGGAGGAACGTAACTAAACATTGATCCTCTATTAACAATATCAAAAGACGGCACTTAAATGTTCATTTGTTTTCCTGGATCCACTCCATTATTGATTTTCTTGACACATACAAAGTTTATAGTTCTTTTAGTCTTGCTAGCTAGGTGCAGTTGTTCTACAAGGTTAGTAATTTGTGTCAAGCTCAGTGTTTTTTAGAGCTTCTTATTAAAGAATACAAATACAAGATGATGAATTGTTGATAGATTAAAGACGTACACAGGTAGTCTACATGATGCACACGTTTCAGTTTTTTTGTAACTGATACTAACTGATAGAACAGTTTGGAAACCTATGAAACTGTTTTTTTGAACGTACATTTCTAGAATTGGTTTCTCTGTTTTACAACAAAGTACAGAACTCTGTTACTTATCATTTTTTGTGAATCATGATTTAAGAAGTCATGATTTTTTGGATCATCACTTTGGAGACTTTATGTACTGTATATTTTTGTATTCGGTTCTCTCAGGATGTTGTCTTTTACCCAGTAAGCTCTAAAAGGGAGCTTTGGTGTCTCACATATTGCCCTGCACCATAACTTGCGTTGGTAATCATTTTTCCACCGTTCTCTGTTATAAAAATAAAACTGTGTTTCTTAATCTATGTGGTGTCTTGTTTTCTATGACTTTATGCCTCACAGGATATTACAGAAGCTGCCATTGGACAATAAAGGCTGCTTAGGTGAAGGACAAACTAGTTTAACCAGCCAATACAATAATAAAACCTTATTTCAATTAATCAGTTACTGTGGTTATGAGCAGTTAATTCTAAATGCTGCCCTTTCAGTTTGAAAAGGACCTTGCAGCCTTCTCATCGGCTGTGTCCAAAATCACATGCCTTTACAATAAATGTTATGTCAAAATAGTAGACCGTCAGCAGTGGTTATTTATTAACAGGTGTGAAAAATACACACTTAAAAATGTTGGTTCCTCAGGGGTTCTTTAGTAAAGAAAATGGTTCAACATAGAACCATGAACACTCAAAGAACCCTCTGCATGATTAAAGGGTTCTTTGCATCATGAAAGGGTTCTTCAGATTGATGGAGAATGTGTTCAGTATGTGTATAGAACCCTTTTGAAAAGGGATCTATATAGCACCAAAAGGGGTTCTTCTATTGTTACAATGTCAAGCTTGTAACAATAGAAGAACACTTTTCAGAAAGGCTCTATATAGAACCATATTGAACACACTCTCCATCAATCTGAAGAACTCTTTCATGATGCAAAGAACCCTTTAATCATGCAAAGGGTTCTTTGAGTGTTCATGGTTCTATATAGAACAATTTTCTTACTAAAGAGTTCTTGAAGAACCTTAATTTTTCAGTGTGTACTTGAGTATTGTACTGAAAAAATATTTGTATTTTATTCAAGTATTACTAAAAATAAATAGATATATTTCAAAGAGAAAAAAAAACACCTTATATTTTCATTTATTTCATTTAGAACTTCTGAGTACTTGTCTCTTGCAAATGAGTCTACTTGCTACATGTGTGAATTTATTGTTTTTATTAAAATATGAGTGTCAGTGTTTTTGTGCAAGTACAGGCACTGGCCGTTGCTCACTGCATCACACACCACCAAGAAAACAAAGGAAACATCATTTACATAAACATATTTTATACACTTTTATAAACCTGTATACACTTGAGTATGTTTAAATGTCAAAACTTTTTTAAAATGTTTATTCAAGTGTATTTTTATATAGTATATTTTATATTAGTATATACTTCCACTTTTATTTGAATAAAACTTTTATGCAGTACCCATACTTTCACTTCAGTCCTGTTCATTGGTATTGTAGATATTCCACATATGCATTCATCAGTGACAACATAGATTGGAAGAAAGTTTGTGTGCTTAGAAAGGATTAATGAAATTGTGGAAGTCTGCCTTCAAATTATTTATAATTGTTACCCAGTAAATCTGAGACTATTTAACCCTGCTGTTGTGCTTGTTGTCACTGATATGATGAAACAATCATCTCTTTTGGGATTGTATCTATTCTTCCAGTTTTCTGGAGTGATTTTAATATTTTCTTAGACTTTTTTGTGACTTCAGCCTCACTCAGATTTTTTGGTGCATCCAGTAGAGAAAACAAGAACTTTGTTGAAAATATATTGTTATTTTTGGCAAAATTACATATGCACAAATATAAATTTGCAAAAAGAAAATGATCTTAAATGTTTTTGCACACCCTCATTCCATCATTCAAAGTGCCTTCATCAGCCAGTGCTCTTGTACACTATACCACTTATACATTTTAAAAGCAGTGGCTTCATCAGTGTATTGTATATAGTGTGGTGTGTGAGTGTGGACGTAGTCGTACTCTCGCTATTTCAGTAAACAGAGGGTAAGTGACTCCAGTCAGTGTCAAAGAGCAGTTGCCCTCAGGCCCATTCCAAGTGGCAGCCAATGGAGAAAGTTGTTACAGGCCCTGTGTACGGTGGTCCAATCGACAAATCTATTCTTGGGAGCGCCGGGGGGCGGGGTTGGTGGGTGGGGTGCTGGGGGGGGGGCAAGGCAGGTTTTGGGGCTCCACTCTGGGTGCAAGGACCTGGATGTGCACCAGCTCAAAATATTTACTCCTGGTCAACGTTTTTACTCCTCAGTTTTAATCCTGTGCAGAGGTGCTGAGAGGAGTGTGGACCTGTTCTGATACACATGGGGGGCAACAGCAGCTCAAGACTCGACCCGTTTGAGGCGAGCGATGGAGAAGGTGTTACAGTCGTGACGGGTATTCGGGTGAGTTGCTCACAGCAAAACTCAGTTAAAACAGTTCTGTTCTCGTCTTACTGTCGCGGTACTGTGTTGTTTCTTTACACCAGCCTGTTGGAGATCGCATGGCCATAAACATTCACGTGTCTGTGAGCTTTTGTTCAGGAGGGAACAGAATGTTCTGTTTAGCTTAGTGAACATATCAAGCGTGTTAATATCGCCGCTGACAGCCAGGATAAGCATGAATGCATGACGCCCACCAGCCTGCAGACTGAAGAACTGAACTGAGTGCATTGCTGGGTCCTGCAGCTGTGGTCAGATTGGACACAGAACAAAACAAGCGGCAAAGCTGAAGTGAAGAGCGCACTGAAAGTGATTTTTGTCATTATTTTTCACAACTTCTGCAACATAAAGTCTCTGTCTCAGCTGTGAAAATGCTGTCATTAATATACCAATAGAAATGCTTCACAATAAAATATCCTTACATTAACTCAAAAGTTAAGAACGTTTTTGCCTTCTGAAAAGTTCATATTTTTTATACTCAGTCATATGCAGAAGTTCACATTAATTACATTTTTCGTTGATTTTTTAAAGTGAAAATAAGTTAACACATCCTCTGCAGAGAACACACTTAAATATAGCATTTTTTCTACAAATTTTAGGGCACTTTTTTGCTGAGTTTAACTTATTGGGAAAAATATCAAATGTGATATAACTGTTGCATGTTTTATGTTTCCACATTTTATGTTTATAATATGATGAAATATGTTCTCTGTTGAGACTGTGTACTTAAGTTTACTTACAAAATCAACATAACGTCCAGGGGTGCCCAAACTTTTGCACACAATTGTAAATGTGTTTACAATATGTTTTTTGGGCACAGACAGTATGATACATGCATTTCTTGAGAGAAAGAGAATGCTTAATATGTGGAAAAATGCTTTTTCACAAATCTGAAGTCTTAAGTGATCTTAATCTCTGCATGTGATCTATGCAGTCATGTTTTAATCAGTTGGGTTTCTTTTGAATTGACAGTTGACAGATCGAGTGATTGATCGCATGAAGGAGTCTCCTCAAGCAGTGAATCAACACCATCAGTCAAAAAGGCAAGGACATCCATCTGTAGCTAAGCCTGCAGCCCCTCTGGGTCAGCCATGGATACCTGGTGAGCGCTTGGGGCCAATTTTGCCCCATCCTCCTTCTTATGCTAGTTCTTTGGTACCACCACCTCTTCAAGAGCCTGTGCCTCCTCCTGTGCCAATTGCTTCTGTGACTCAAGAGACTCTGACACCTGGGGATTCATCTCCACCTACTGTGGAAGCGATTCCACCACTCTCTCCTACTGAGCCTGCAGCTCAGGAACATGTAACAACACCTCCGCCTACTGAGCCTGTCTCTGTAGCTCCATCTCCACCTACTGAATCCTTAACAGCAACAGCTTCTCCTGTTGAAGCTGTAGACACATCTCCATCAAACCCCAGTGAACCTTGGGAGCCTGTGATCACAGCTCCCCCTCCATTTGCTGAAGTTGTAATTCCACCTGTGACAGCTGAGCCCATTGCTATATCTGTGGAGCCGACTAATAATGAACCCCTAGCTTCTAGTACTCCTGCTGAACAAGGTGAACTGCTCACCACCACCTCGTCTTCGGCTGAACCAGCCAGTGTACCCATACCTACAGTGGTTGAAACTGAAGCGTTACCTTCATCTGATTCTCCACTCACTGTGCCAGTGTCCCTAGTTGAGGAGCCAGTCACTGTTGAACCCTCAGAGGTTCCATTAGACACTCAAGCTAGCCATGATGAACCCACTGAGATGCCCGGGTCTCCACCTGGTGAGCCTGTCCCCTCACTGTCACCTCTTTTCATTCCTGCGCCTCTATCTGCTTCTCTAGAGGAGCTAGTGCCCCCTCAGTCCTCTTCTGCTCTGGCTGTACCTTCTGAACTCCTCTCACTTGGGCAGATGGGACCACCTCCTACTGAGGAGACCCCAGCTCCACCATCTTCTGCCAATATCGCAGAGTCTGCTGTTGCTCCAGGGCTGCCTCACCTTACTGAAACAATAAGCCCGCTGACCTGTCCGCCCAAACCACAGGCTGCAGGTAGGACTGGATTCCTAGAATCAATCAGTGTGCATCATATTCATGTTTTTGTGGGAAAACTTATGAATACATAGTGTGTTTTTATTAGAAATAGTCAATATTTAAGCCTTACTTACATCTCCACTAGGGGTCACCACTTTTGGAGAGTCCAGGTGAATGTCCTACTCTAACACACCAGCTGAACCTAATGACAAATAGGCCTGTCACAATTATTACATAACCACCTGATCACAGTTATTTGAGAATTATTTTCCTCAGCTGTTAGCTTTCACAATCATATGTTTACTTTGCATTAAACAGAGTTGGGTTGAGACAAATGCAAGTTATTAAAAGGAAAGAAAACATGTTTATTAAAAATATATCATGGATCTTACTGGTACTAGTCTTAATAGTTGCATACAATAAACAAAAAAGACAATTAATTTATCAGTCATTATTATTTATTTGGAAATAGGAAACAGACCTAGTAACTACCAGATGAGTTGAATCAGCAGTGTTTGAGCAGAGAAACCACCAAGCTCTGCTGGACTCCCCAGGACCAGAATAGACTAGCCCTGGTGTACAGAAACAACCACTTTGCTGTCTCTATTATTTAGTTAATGAGGAAGAAATGAGGAAGCAGATCAGGGATGAACTGCAGAAGCAGCTGCAAGAAGAGATGAAGATGGCAGAGCTGAAGATTCAGCAACAGTAAGAGGAACAGTGTCGCACAAAAAATGTCAATATCAAATCAGTTTTACCATCTGCATGCATTTACTTTAGACATTTACTTTTGTTGTTTATGGTTTGTTTATCAAAAAGTAGACCAAAATCTAGCACTTATGTGTTTGTATATGTGTTGTTTTAGGTTGGAGGAGGAGAAAATAAAGGCTGAGGCAGAGGCTCAGGCCAAAGCTCAGCTGCAAATCCAGGCAGAGGTTCAGAAGGTTCTAGAAAGAGAGCAGATAGCCCTTCAGCAGTCTCTGAAAGATGCTGTTATGAAGGAGCGTATGAACACTGAGGATGAGCGGCTTGTAGCCCAGTATTATGTAAGGCATACTGAGGTCACAATACATGCATGTGTGGGTGTCTGTGAGCACTTCTGTGTTCTCTTCTATTTGTGTTCTCATGCATATATTGTCCATTTTCACAGTTCACAACTCGTAGCCTTCCCTGAGTTAGAACGCGGGGTTAACCTTTAATACCATCAAATCTTATCTAACCGACATCATCTCTTTAATAGCATCTCTAATACAGCAACCTGCTTATGTAATTAAGCTTTGCTAAGCTTGCAGTGCATTGCTGAAAAAGGTGAAAGTTAGGGCATTTGTTTTATACATACTCTACTCTTGCTTACACCAAAGCATCATTGATAACACTTTGTAATAACAGGCTATTAAACAGCAACTTAATCATTATCTAATAGCTTATTATTAACTGTTAATTATCTTGTAATTGTTACATATGCATAAATAAATGCATCCATTTAAATTATTTCCCATTTACTTAGCAGCATATAAATAATCAGTAATTATTCTGAATTGTAGAAACCCATTCTTGGTGATAATATTTTAAGCAATATTAAAGATTTACTTGCATTAAAAATGTAGTATTTAATAATTGCCTATATCCTGCTTTAAATGATTAAGTAGTTGTTTTCTGCAACTTTGTGATGCACAGATTATTCCTTAATGCTTAATCATTGTTAAGTGGTTAATATAAAATGTATTAAATGTTAATTGGACTCTGTTAAAAAGTTGTGACTTAATTTTATAATGTATTTATAAACATTGATCATATTATGTATTACACCTAAATATCAGATGTTTATGAAAAGCATTTTATTATATGTCACTAAGTCGATGGTTAATAATTCAAGTGGTAGCATTTCTTGGGTTATTAAGGTTAAACATCTCTGTCTAAAAAAACTCAAAAACAAGTATCTCCAAAATATATTTTCGGACCGTTTTTGTCGATCCATTCATGATAGAAGTTTCGCACAATGTAAAGGGCCCCTGCTCCGTTCAAATGATGTAAGTAAACATTGAAACAAATGGTCCAAAATTACTTAGAATAAAGTCTCTTTACATTTACTTACATTAAAAGTAAAGAACGTTTTTGCCTCGCTGTGAAGTTGCTATTTTGGACATTTTTGGACAGCAAATATGTAATAGTTCTATAATCATTAACTATCATTGACATAATTATAAAGTTGCAATTTATATGGACCGCAGTGTGTTACCACATCATTTTATGATGCCAAACCTCAAGCTAAGCAATTTTACACAATTAACCAGCAAGCTTTGTTTAGCTCATAGAAAACATGATTTTTAAATTTACAGTAACAACTTTTGTTCATTTTACTTTATTAGTGTCTTGGAAACCCGCTTTTAATTTTCTTACTTCCTTCTTATGTATCCCTTGTTCTTTATTCTTTCTTCTTTCTGGCTCTGCTACTGCGTTTCAGTGGATGGAGAGGAAGGTGAGCATGGTGCAGCTCTGTCCAGCCTACTGCATGCTCCTACACTCTTTCATTCCCAGCTCTTCCTTTAATGTTATGAAATTCTGTTAAGCCCAGGTTCTCTATAGCTCATATGTAAAATAACAGCTTTACATGTCAATTAACTGTATTTATGAGTTGGTGTAATGCTTAGTTTTAATGCTGCACGGCTGTCAGTATTATTACTTGTGTGTTTATTGAGGATGGCAGTAGTTGTATAATATAGAGTCACAGCTGATTTGTGTTCTGCATACAGCAAGCCTCTTTGTGTTCCTGAAACAGATCCAGAAGCTGGAGGAGAAGGAGAGAGACCTGGCAAAGCAAGACTCACTGTATAAGGAGCAGATTACCAAGCTGGAGGAGAAAGTAAGAAATAACACTGCTATAGCACACATGACAGCTTTATTTTCAGATCAGGCAAATAGGGCCTCAGTAGGTTTGAAAAATTGAAAAATTTCGTATGTTTTTCACTTTGTGGCTCTCCTGTCCTTGTTATAACACTGTCCTGGTCTTTCTCTCTTATCATAGACTGCACAGTTCACCAGAGTCACAGCAGAAAGCTTCAAAAAGGGTTTGGATGACACTCACAACCGCTTCACGTGAGTGGCCTACTGTATGTGCTCTGTGCTTAAAATAGCATATTCCCTTGGAAAGCCACTTCAGTGTTACTCAGATCTGAATTTTAGTTAATTACGAAGCTGCAGAACTGGTGGTGAAAATTACACTAAAGCAAACCTAGTGTTACTTTAGAGTGAACCTTGAACAGAAGTGAAAGCATTCCTAACAAATTTAAAGTGCTCCTTTGAAATAAGGTCTTCTTATGACATTTGTGTGGTTTTGTGTACCAAAAGCAGTTGTAATTCACTTGTACATGGCCACTTTCCAGCGTCTGTTTATCTCTTAGAATTAACAGGCTGTTTTTGTTACTGTGCCTTTAAGAATTTATGTAAACAAACGCTGTCCTTTATTGTGCCTCATCCAAAAAGAAGTACAGGCTTAAACACTCCTTATACACTTCAGTGATATGAATGGATGTGCTAACCTCCTGTAAACTGAATAGGTGGATACACGTAAATGCTTTGGTCACTGTGACATCACAAAAACAGTGAAAACTAGAATTTTTTGCAGTTTCTATGTATGGACTGTGGGGACTGATGAAAGATTGGTACATTTAAAACTTGAACAGTCTTTACACCCTACATGAAACAAAAGACATAAAGACAAAGTGAAAAAAGTTATTTTTAGTGATATGGGTCCTTTAATGCCCATTATCTCTGACTCATAAATGTATCAATAAATAGAGTTAAAGGACTTCTGTGTTACACTTTTCCTGGCCAGCTGCACATTGATTGTGTGAGCAGAACCTAAATTGTATTTGCTGTATCCGTAGGGAGACTGCAAATTGCAAAACTGATTCTCTCTCTCTCTCATTCTAACCCTGCCTCTCTCTTCCTCGCTCTGTCACTCCAGGAGGTACCAGATAAAGCCAGTTTGCTCAGAGCTGCAGAGTGAGATTCTGAAATGTTACAAGGAGAATACAGGCCAGACACTGACTTGCTCCAACATTGCCTCGCTCTATATGCAGTGTGTGGACAACGCTAAACAGGTATACCCCAATTTTCTGCTCTGCTTTTTAAAAGGATGGCTTGGGAGTGATATTTTTCCCTTTGGCCTACTTTTCCATTTATGCTAACACCTGAGTGCTTCAGAGTTCAGCAGAGAATTCTAATGAAGAGATTGTGATAGTTTTTCTATACTTCGGCACAAAACAGGCTCAGATACATCAGTGTGTGAGTGGGTTTAGAAAAAGGCAAAGGTATTTGCTGAAATGATTCACATTCTCAACCTCTTCTGTCTTTCAGAACAAGAAGGTGAGCACAGGTGGTTAAGCCTGCTCCCTGGATCAACAGAATTCTTTCTGGCTTTCATAAACTCACTGCCTGAAGGAGAAGAGCAATACAACCAAGTTGTTGCAGTTGTGCAAGACCACATCTTTAGCCTATCTGTTTCTTACTGCAGAGTGGTGTTGAGTGTGGGGTTCAGACGTTATCTGATTTAGAATCACTACAAACTGTTTTCATACAGATGATTCAATATTATTCAAATAAGGCACATTGTTTTCACACGCCACTCTGAGGAAAGGGTTTTTGGCACTAAAAGTACATTTACAGTTACAGGGAACAAAGAAGCGCTGTGCCATTTCTTTTTTTTTGTCACGGCTGAAAGAACTGAGCCGGAAGCCTGTTTTTTAAATTCTAGAGATGGCTTGAGATAGCGCCTGCCAAGGAGGAAAATGAAATACCTTCATTAAAGAGAGTCAAAATCCCATCTTTTCTGTCTGTGAAATTGTGAGGATTTGTGTCATTTGCAATTTAAAGTAAGTGCCAGAGAGTGTGGATGACCTATATTTTGGAGAGGGACTTGGTGTGCCAAGAATCCTAAGCGTCCTGCAACGTTTCTCCACAAGGCTGCGCTGTGGCTTAAAGAGTTTCCTTAGCAACCATTCTGAAAAGTCCTCCAGAGTATTCAAGCTTATCAAGGTACTTAATCACTTCGGAATTACTTGACCAGCTTCTTGTTTGCATCTGGAATCAGCGCTGTAGCAGAAGCCATCCATTGCAGTCATAGAATATGCAATGGAGTATTGAATTTTCCAAGGCAAGGCTGATAAATCCGATAATCCGGCTGTGGCAGTGAGAACGAGCTGGTATAGAGAGATAGAGTGATGTTTCCTCTCTGCCCCGTGAGATGCACAGAGCTACAGGGCATTGTCCCACTCTGCTCCCTCTATATGACACGCTGTCACACTGTGATAAAGCTGTCGCACATACAATCATACATAGAACAATCACACTATCACGTTCTCGCTCTCACTCTTTCGCACTCTGCTTTACATGCATGCACTTACTTATGCAAGCCAAGAGCACTGAAATATGCTTCATCTCTTTTTGTCTTTTCCCTCTTTAGCTGAAAGTGGCAGGAGTAGAACTGCATCTGACATTTAAGCACTGAGCCTGGTAAACATTAGGTAGGGGGCTTGCTTTGTGTTAATGACCTTTTTTGATTGCTCTGAAAAACAAAAGCTTATGAAAGTCAACAGAGGCCATGTTGCGCAGATTGAATGCCTTATTATGTTTTTTTCCAAGTGCTGTCAAAATAGGAATGACCTTGATCAGACGAAGAGCTGTGGCATTTTATTGGGCGTGCAGTACACCAGTGCACAAAACAGCTGCGCTCCAAATAGGAAATGGCCCCCTGCGGTAGAGAGAAAAAGATTCTCATCTGCATTTGTCTGGGTGTCTGCATCTGTGTGTGCACATGTGTTTGTGTGTGTGTGTGTGTGTGTGTATGTGTGTATGTGTGTGCACTAAACTGACATTGAAGAATCTTGGACAGAGCTTGTTGTGTCTGTTGAAGGGAATTGATTATTGAATTTTTCCCCCTGTAATCCATGCTCCTGTGGGTTAGACAGTGCCAACAGTGAGCCTCCACCTCCTATTCAGCATTGATATTCTCTGTGTGACGCAATACCAGTGTCCCTTGGAGCAAATGCAGGACAGGCCAGTGCCATGTGGCTTACTGTAATATTGATGTGGAGGGTTATCCTAAATTAGACTTTTTTCAATGGGCTCTGGATGCCCTTCATCACTAAAATAAAAAACACAAATTTTATGTAATGGATACAGCAATGTCTTTGAATGAAAGAGCTAGCTGTCTGCATATGTGTGGAGACAAAGGGGGTAACTGAGCCTCAAGCCTTATGTCCCGCAGTGTTGAAGTGAACCAGACATTTCCCTTGTTTACAGAGGTCAAGTAGCTTTAGACATCATGCCAATTTGCTAATCTTCAAGCCACAAGTTTCTTTGCTTCCCGTAACTCTGCTCTATTATGAATTTCGCAGTCCCATAGCATGTTGACCTCTTGGCTCACGCTGCTGTATAATGGCTCGACGGGAGGAAAGGCGGGATGTGAAATAAAACATCGGCTAGGGTCAAAGGTGGGCTGCTTTCCAGTGGACTTCCAAGACTTTTCCTTTGGCCTAATTTATTACAAATACATGTATATTCAGCCTATAGATTCTAATATCGGTACATAGAGTATTTCATATAGAGTATATATACATCTCCAATATTGACTTATTTACAGTATTACAAAAAACATGCAGTGTTTTCAGCACAGTGAATGTCATCCTATTGTACTAAATCTGAAGTCCATATAAATAGTAATAAACGGATATTGAACGTCATACGCACATCTAATACACTTCTGTCTACATCACAACCTTGAAGCAGGCTCTTCCCTCTACGAAAGACTGAAGACTTGTTGAGTTTTTGAGGCTACAAGTATATGTCATTGTCTACGCTTTATAATAAGTTCCTAGTCAACATCTTCAGAGGACAGACACTTTTGTCTGGCCTCCTGATCCTCGAACGTCACTTTTTTGTTCCTCTTCGGGTCGATCCAGGAATTCTTTATGACTGAATTGGTGGGTAGTGGCTCTGCCTCGATGATGGACACCACCCGCTTCTTCATCTTGCTCTTGAGGACCTTCTGGAACTTCTGCCGCGTGAAGGCGTAGAGCAGCGGGTGGAAGACTGTGGTGCCATAGGCCATGACCAGAAGGCCCAGACGCAGCTTGACGGTGAGGTCGCTGGGCCCCGCGCTCAGGATGATGCTGTTCAACACGGTGATGGGCGTCCAGCACAGCAGGAAGGTGGAGATGATGAGCAGGGACATACGGAAGACGCGCTTCTGCCGCTCGCGCCGCTCACGGTGCCGCTTGACCGCGCGTCTCAGGGCGATGATTACAGACACTGATGTGCGCATGCCCAGTGGCGCCGTGCTCCGGGTTCCGGCACTGCTCTGTGACCCGTCTGCCGTTTCGGGCAGCTGCTGAGGAGAGGCGGCCATTAGTGACATGTCCTTTTTCCACCGTGTTGATGCATTCGTCTTCTTTTTCTTCCTCTTTTTCTTCTGCGAGCCATGGTGGAAGCGTGTGCCAATGCGGATGTTGAGCGCCTGCAGAATCTTGGAGTAGGTGACCAACATGACCACAGCTGTGAAGCAGAAGATGGGGATTTGGGCCACTAGGTGGTAATAGAGGCCCAGCTCTGTGTAATATTCATTCACGTGTGCCACGGCTGTCTGGTTGGCTACAGTGGGCTCCGGCCCTAAGAAGCCTACCTCCACAAAGGGAACGAGGAAGCTGAGAAAGGAGAGGACCCAGATAGCCCCCAGCAACGCGGCAGCACGGCCCATGGTCAGCACACGGTTGGCCGGCTTGACAGAGATGTCATAGCGATCCAGTGTGATGGCCAGCACGTTGGCAGCCGTTGCCACACTGGCGAAGGACACGCAGGCCTCGTGGAAGCAGCAGACAAGCACAGTGTCGCCCTGCAGTGAGAGCAGCAGCACCACAATGGTCAGCGGGATACAGCACACGCAAACCAGCACGTCCAACACGTGCAGGTTCATGGTGACCAGGTTGCTGACTGAGCTGACCAGATTTGACTTGGTGCAGTAGAGCGCCAGTACGGTCAGGTTACTGCTCAGGCCTAGCACAATCTCCAGCATGAGGAAGCCGGTGAGTGACACCTGGAAGCTGAGGGGATACGGGTGTGGCTCATCCGCTGCCATGCCTGGGCTCGCAGACTCTGTGATGTCCAAGACTGTGACGTTGCTCATGGTGCCTTCTTCCTCCTGTGCCGAGGGGATAGGCTTGTGCATTATCCTGCACAAAGTGAGGGGAATGGAGGCAGAGTTAGAATGAAAACCAGGAAACAATGGTAGAATACATGGAATCATGCTTAAGGGTGATACTGTTAACCACAGGAGACTGTGACAAAGGCTATTGCTAACATGAAGAATAACTTAAATAATTCCATGCATGTAGAAGGCTGCATATGTTGAAGGTGTAGAAGGCAAGAAAACTCTGCAATGCTCCCTTCATGAAACAGGATATTTCAGATGTTTCAGGCTCATTAGGAAATGGTACAGAGAAAGCACAAAAACAAAGAAAAATGAAAGAACAACATTCAATTTGGGGCAAAAGAAACAGAGCTAGAGAAACAAATGCTGGTCAATGACTTTCATGTAAAGACTCCAGATGAATGTTTAATGACCTTTTAATGCTTTTGAGCATATAAATCCTGCCCCCTGCACCTTAACATGTAAAGCATTTTCCCAGTATGTCACTCGTGCAGTATAGTCCGAGGATGAATGCATAACTCAACTTCATTAGAAACCTGAAACCACCCACTGCTGTAATGTTGGTTTTATCACAGTATATTTTAAGTTATATGGTATATATATGCATTGTGCTGCTTTTGTATTTGACTGCTTGCAGCAATGTCCAGCATTGTGTCTGTCATACAAAGAGGAAGACCGATAGCAGAGAGATGGTTATGGGGGGTGGGGCATAAGGATAGCATGTATGATGAAAGGCAGCTTCAAGGTCGCTGCATGAACAATGATCGCCATGTACCACTCCAGGTGACATTAAAACTGATGAGGTGTAGTGAGAAGATATAAGACATGTAGTAAAGCCAAGGCAGGATATGCCGGTAGTGTGCCTGTAGTATTCTGTCTGTATGCAGACAATATAAAAGTGCCATCCTCAGAACAACACCTGTCTCAGAATGTAAGTGAGTGGGACTTACCCCTCTCCTGAGCTGTGTCTTCTCTCAGTCTCCACAGTCTGTGGTTGGCCCAGAAGAGTCTGGGTGGAGTCCAAGTCGACCATCAAACCCAAGCATGGCTTTTCAAGGAAGTGTTTTGCACCTTGTAATCCTTGTAATCCACCAGAGAAGTCACACCTCCTGGTCTCTAAGGCAGCTTCAGCAGGAGTTCTCTTTTAGTTTCTCAAACTTGGGGTAGCCCTTGGGTTTAGCAGGGAAGAAACCAGTGTCCACCTACCCATCTCACTTTGTTTGCTTAGGTAAGAGTGGAATGGCTGGATGGTAACAGGATGAATGGATTGTGGATAAAACTGGCCTAGTTCTGCTAAACCTACTCCTGTCTCACTTCTATAGAATAGGGCAAAGCAGAGAACTAACAGAGGAACTCGGACAAAGGAGAAAATTTTCAATGTGCAGTGTAATCTTACAATTTTGGTGTTGATTTATTTTTACATCCACACTACAGCACAAAAATAGCAACCTCCATTAAAGCCTCAGCTCTTCCTTCATAGACTTTAAAAAGCCCTGCTCCATCTCAAGGTGCCTTCCTGTTGGCTGCACTGTATTCCCATAATTAAGATTTTATAGACCAACCTTGGTGATAAATGCTCATTGATTGGCTGTTGTTGATTTACATAAGCCTCCACCAAGTGAACCAAGGTCAAAGAACTGGCGAGGTCAGCAGTTGTGTGAGTGTGGAAGGGTCACTTCCAAGACCCCTTGTTAACAGTGACCTTTCGCTCCTTTTTTACCATTGCTATGATGAATTGTAAATCCGTGGCACTCTAGGGATCAGTGATCGAAAACAAGCATATAGTCATTTGTTACTGTGAATCCGTTTTGCTTGTGCATGAAAATAGTGGTGTGTTCCAGTGTTTAATTGTTCAATGCTTGCTTGCTTGTATGAGTAGATTCGGTAGCTCTATTCAAAGGCTGGTTGACCTATTCAGCGGGTAAATGATGAGTCCTTTAGCCATGGCTCCTGGCTTGGCGATTGTCCATTGAAGGATTGGACCAGAGAGCTTGTGTGGACCGTGCAGTGCCTCAAAAGCAAAATCCCCCTCAGCTCCATTCCCCCAGCACCCTGCCAAAGGAAGACAGAACAGAAGAACCTAGATGAAGAAAACAGCCTGCATTAAGCCTGTCGCCAGACCTCGACATGTAAGCACTGCCGTGCATTAGCTGAACATGCTCGTACCGCAGGCTGATGAAGTGCATTGCCTCTGGATTTGATTATGGTCTGTGTTAAGGTAAGGGAAGGGACAGCTGCAGAAGATAAGGACCAGAAGCTTGCATTTACTGTACATGCTGCACAGCTTCCAAATCAAGACCCAAGTCCTTTTTAGGAAAGGCATATGTGTTCCAAAACTGTGGAACAATATCTGTCTCACTGAGTGTTGTTTTCATTTTGCACTCTTGGTTTTCAGTATGTGACATTGTCAATTTTCAAATTGTGATGTAAGGTGGATTAAGTTTGAGGTTGATTTGGGGATTTCTAATTTTGGATTAGATGTGAGGGTTTTTTCCCATCTCAGAGATGATGGTGCTGTTAAATAGAAAAGGGGAGTGTGAACAGACAGTTTGCCCCAAATACTACAGCCTTTGATCAGAGGAAACACAATTGGAAGCTGAGCACAAGCAATCCAATTTAGAGCTGAAGATTGGTTAGCTGAAAATGTGGATTGCTGTATTAGGGAGCTGATGAAGACTTGCTTTTTAGTGTACTACAAGAGGCTTAACAGTCAATCGCAAAATCATATAAGACTCAGGCAAACAGCTTGCTGCTAGAGACGACTTCTGTTGCATCTGTGACTTCTTTTTCCCCCCCGTATCTTGGAAGGAAGAGCTGGTGTATCCATGGGAACCCAAACTCATGTGCTGTGCTTACAGCTAAATATATCAGTTCTCAGCAAAGTGACTTTCTAAGATATGACTAATTATCAACACAAATGTCCGTTATGAAGAACAGCCAAGGTTGTTGATGTCACCAACTTACCTCTTTGGACGGAGACTTGCAGCAGGTACCCGCTCTCCCAGCCGCCTAACCGATTCCCAGATGATCTACAGATACTTGTGTCAGAGACTACATATTGATAAACTCCTTGAGGGTCCGGTACGGTTAATTCCCAGAATTCCCTGAGGTGTCCAGAGTTGCCCCTGGAGAGGAGCATTAAACAGAGGAGGTGTAAACATTCAGAGTCTCTTTTCCTCATCCACGTGAACTGTCAAGAGCGCCAAGAAAATGAGAATGCACAGGCAAATAGAAGCAGTCCTCCCACTTTCATTCACTGTCCTTCTTTTTCTGCTTTCTATCTCT
>JAILXH010198052.1:11532-22326 GCA_023558415.1 Piaractus mesopotamicus | reverse complement strand
ACTGGCAGTAGAATGGGTCGTACTGATGAGCTCAGTGACTTTAAACATGGCACTGTCATAGGATGCCACCTCTGCCTCAAGTCAGTGTGTGAAATTTCTGCTAGATCTGCCCCTGTTAACTGTAAGTGCTATTGAAATGGAAGCGTCTAGGAGAAACAAGAGCTCAGCCACGAAGCGGTAGACCACGCAAACTCACAGAGTGAGTCAGCTGAATCTCTCACTACACCGGCCCATATCATATATATATATATATATATATACACACACACACACACACACACACATAAATGGACCAACAAAAGGGCCAAAAATGACTTGGAAAAAAGTTCCATTGACTTACAATAAATGTACAGTATGTTTTTCTTTCTCCTGTAAAGTTACTATTTTGGAGATACAAGGTTTTGTTCCGACAACAGCGAGATGTAGGTTTTATGTTGAAGGTAAGGTTAGGGTAAGGTTTAGCGTTGGGACAGAATTAATAGAAACTTTCACGCTCAACGTCAGGTTCAGTTGCATTTCATAGATATTTAGTTGAATGTTGCCTAAAGATAGACTGAACATCTACAAAGCATCTACAGTGGACCATCAAAATAAAGTGCTACCATAAACACTACAGAAATGTAGGATATGGGCCGTTTTATAATATCAACCAATTGTCCAAACCTATAACTAGTGCCCGTGTGAGGAAGCATATCCCTGTTGTCGGAACAAAACCTCCTATCTCCAAAATGGTAACTTTACAGGAGAAGGAAAAAACATCCATTACTTTTAATGTAAGTCAGTGGAACCAGACATTTTCCAAGTAATTTTAGGCTGTTTCTTTTGGTCCGTTTATCATGAAATTTACATACAATGTAAAGGGTAACCCACATTTTCAAAATATGCCAAAACCTGAGAAATGACAAAAATGGAGATACAAGGTTTTGTTCGGACAGGAGCGATAAATGGTGCTGCATTATGAAGAACATATCTAGCACCTACAATTTAAATGCAAGATTTCATAGTATAAATTCTGAGCTCACAAACACGAAATAAAAATCACACAAGGTTATTTTACTGCTAATATTTTAGCCCACAAACTGTTTTCACCCAAAAGTATCAACACTGCAGTCGTGCTCTTACCAAAATTTTGGAAAAGTGTTTCTAATCACAGCACCGAAAACAAGAAAGCTCGCTGTGTTCCAGTATCTTTGCAACAACATCTAGCGAAACTTCTCCGGAGCCTGTCTTAATGAAAGCCCAGGAAATCCTGTGTTTAAAGCTGCGCTGGTGGGTGGTGTTGAGCTCTTTTATCTGCTCTCAGCGACTCAGAGGAACGAGGGATTAGAGAGCGGGAGAAAGAAAGACGAGAGTAACTAGTTATAGTCCGAATGGCATGTAGCATCTTTATTCTTAGAACAGCTTTTTCAAACTCCTCGCCCACATCTCCATAGCTACGGCGAGTAGCACCTCGCTTTGAGGGAAAGATTGAGAATCCTTTATTGAATATTTCAGCAAGGCAGACACGCACGATCACTGTTATTCAGCAAGAGAGAAACAGCATTAACCCCTTCAACTGCAGGTTTATGTGAAAAATACACTTCAAATCACGCTGCATGGTGAGATTTTAGCACTGGTGTGCTGCAGTCGTAGGCATGAAGCTGAAGTGTAAGAGGTTAAAGGTATTTCTCAATATATTAATTAGAATAATTGAATAAATCTAGACTCACAGTATATTATAAACTCAAACATACTGTTGGAATTGTACCACAGTCCTGTTATTCCTAGTTGTTATTTGCTTTAGAGACGATTCCGACATTAAAAACTGGTTCCCAAGAAAGTCTGTGGCGACCATTGCAACATTATAGTTAAATAAGAAGTGATCCTTTTAAAAATGTGCCATCAGAGTCTTTTTTTTCAGTTTTTAATCTGAAAATTTACTCAGCAATTACTTGTAATTATTTTTGTATCTATTTATTTTTGTATCTTACGTGGTAATTATTCTGAGTTATTCAGTAACTATTATGAATAAGTCAGTAAGTACAATGAATTATTTGGCAACTTCTATGAATTATTTGGTAACCACTATGAATTTTTACAGTAACTGCTATGAATTATTCCATACAAACTTTTTTTTATTATTGAATATTGACCATAAACATCATACTATGAATTATTTGGCATTCACTATAAATTATTCAGTAACTACTGTGAATCATGTGGTAACTACAGTCAATTATTCAGTTAACAACTATGAATTATTCAGTAACTACTGCTTTTTTCCCTGCAACTACTATGAAATATTCATTAACTGCTATGAATTTTTGGTAACTACTGCAAATTATTCTGTAACCACTGTGAATTATTCACATAACCACTACAAATTACTTTGTATCTACTATGAATTATATAGTATTTACCATGTATTGTTCAGTAACTACTGAGAACTATCCTGTAACCACTTAATAATTTGGCAACTACTATGAATTATTTAGTAACTCTTATGACTTAGTACATACTATGAATTATTTTGCAACTGTAAATTATTCGGTAACCACTATGAATTATTCAGTAACTACTACGAATTATTCCATAACTAATATTCATTATTGAGCAATCGTTATGAATTACTGTATAACTTCTATAGATTATTTGGCAATTACTATGAATTATTCAGTAACCGCTATGAATTATTCAGTTATTACAACAAATTAGTCAGTAAGCACTAGGAATTATTTGGTAACCACTTTAAATTATTCACTAGCTACTGTAAATGTTTCGGTAACTACTATGAATTATTCGGTAGCTGCTGTGAATTACTCAGTAACCACTCTGAATTACTCAGTATTGACTATGAATTATTTAGTTTCTACCATGCATTATTAAATAACTTCTGGAAATTATTCTGCAACCACTTTGAATAATTTGGCAACTATTATGAATTATTCAGTAACTACTATGAATTATTTAGTAACTATTATGACTTAGTACACACTATGAATTATTCCATAATTAATGTCCATTACTGAGTAATTATTATGAATTATTCTGTAACTGCTATGAATTATTTGGTGGATACCATAAAATATTTGGCAGTTATATTTGGCAAATGAATTATTTGGTAACCGCATATTTAATTTAATAATTATTCAGTAATTCAGTAATTACAATGAATTAGTCAGTAAGCACTAGGAATTTGGTAACCACTTTGAATTATTCAGTAGCTATTATACATGTTACATTGTGTAAGTTCTGTAGTTATGAGAGTGAGGAACTGAACTGTGGACCCCGTCTTTACCTTCTGGTTCATTTTCATACTGGACAGGTTCTAACATGCTGCATGCCTTTCATTTTGAGGGATCGTCAGTGGTACAGCTCTTGTGCCGGGCAGGCCGAGGATGCGCAGGGTAAAGCGTGTCTCTCCACTGACTCTGTTCATTATCACATACTGAGCTTCATCATTAGCCCTCATCATCCCTGCCATCCTTCTGCATAATTCATGAGCCAGACTCTGACCCCTCCCAGCACTGATGAACTCCCGCTCACACGCACACTCCCGCGCCCGTCACTCAAACTGACAGCCCAATTACACCTCAACAGCAACGCCAGCAAAGGGCACTGCCTCTTGAACAAGAAGAATCTCCTGCTTGTAGATCTCCTGTGTTGCTCTGCTGAGATTGGAAATTGTACTTCACTCTAAAAGCCTTGTTCCTGGTCCTTCATCACAAAAAAACACTGACCTCCTCCACTCTCACCGAAACTAGGGCTCAAGAGAGAACAATGAAGTCATTCAAGCACAAATCACACGGAAAACGAACAAAGATTACTCCACATGCTCACTGTTCACTTTATTAGAAACTCCTCCCTTATACTTCCACTCGCTGGAACACCTACCTTCTACTTTTACTTCACCACATCCTGTACAGAGAACAAACTTAAATATTACTTTTTCGGCCAATTACAGTGGACAGTTTGCATTTATTTGCTGAGTTTAACATTGGGGGAAAAAAAAGTCAAATAACAAAATAATAAAATGGAAAATGTGCTAGAACTTTTGCACAGGCCATGTTTTATGTTTTATTTGTTCATTAATAAGCTAAATTCAGTAAATAAACAGTAATTGTGTATTAAAATGTGGAGAAGTGTGTTCTCTGTACAGGATGTGTTCACCTATTTTCACTTAGAAAATTAGCACAGCATGTCATTTGACCAGGGGTGCCCAAAATTGAATTTTTATGACATCATAAAAACATTGAATTCAAACTGGGTTGTTTTCGAGGCTCAGTTTCCATATATGGACCGTATGCATTGGATACTTCTTTGAAAATTGAACAGTGTTTACATATAACATCAAACTCTTTTGCCTCAAGAAGTGCACGATATGCGCCGTTTGATAGTTATTAGAATCTTGAACTCTGTAAAATCAGTTTCTGACAGTTCTCTTATTAGACGGTCCATTGAAGAAGGTCTAGAACAGGGGTCGGCAACCCAAATGTTAAGAAGAGCCATTTTGTCTTTTTAACAAAAATCAAACCACCTTAGGAGCCACAACATTTTAAGTCCATAGCCGCTTTTCTCGCATCTCTGACAGGAAACTTTTCCTCAAAAGTGGAACAGTTTCTCGTAAAATGCCTCTCAACTGTGGATTTTTTGTGAAGCTGAAGTTGCTTCACATTCGCCAGCTTCTTGTTTAAAATGCCCTGTTGTAATGCTGAATGTAACTGTTGCACCATTTAAGGTGGAACAGGGCATTTTAAACAAGAAGCTGGCGAATGAGAAACTGGCTTAAGCTTCATTTTTTAGTGCTTGACCGTTTCTAGTTGCAGATTAAACATATCAGGAAACCAGCTGGAGTGATTATAAATGCAAAGAAGTCCATTCGTCCCCAAATTATCGATGTTCTGAAATCTTTCTCTTTGTCTTTTTCGTTAACTACTAGCTGGGCAATATTGTTCTCTGCATTGCTATGGTGACCGGCAGTCTGCGCGCCGATCTTCAGGGTTAAAAGGTGAATTAGCAGTTATGTATACAACGACAACGTTTATTATTATGTTTTGTTTTTTTTTTACCTAAAGATCTAATTCTGCTGTGGAGCTGCAACAGGGCAGTAAAAGAGCTGCATGCGGTTCCAGAGCTGCCTGTTGCTGACCCCTGGTCTAGAGGATAGCTAACAAACACTGTGCATCCGCAGGTGAACAACAGACTCTAACTGCACACCAGTAAAGTGAGTTTAGAGGACAGTATATGGGTGATGAGACAATCAGCACCATGTGCCTGTGCCTGAATGACATTCAGTGGCAGCAGGCTTACATCAGTCCTCTATTGGATATTATTGGATATGGACATTATTAGCCGCTTCCACAGATGTGAATGAGCGGATGACTCCTCCATGCTCTGCAGCAGCCCCGTTCATTAGGTCGGAATGATATTGTGTCTCCTGGGCCCAACCGGTAACGCTACATTCAGTTTCTAGTGGCAGGCTGTATTTATAATGGTATTTATAGAGTACGCACACTGACGTAAATACAGTATCTAGCTGGTGTTTATTTTTGCCACCTACTTATCATTGAGCCAGATCGCGGGCTGCTGATTACAACACAGATTTGCACTCCACAGACACTGTAGCTTACAGCCACACTCTGATTCCGGGACAAAAACACTTCCTACTTAAAATTTTAGCATGTTACTATAATTACAGCAACTTTGCTTTTATTCCCAGATGTAATTTCAGGCTTGCATTAGTCAGCTGCTGGCCTACACATACTAATGATCCAGGCAGTTCTACTGTGAAATTGCCTCAGAGAGTTGGACTACTAGCGAGCTTCAAAGAGCTTGTATTGGACGTTGGATTAGAAGTGCGAGAATGCAGAAAAGGACCGCTGAGTGTCTGACTTTGAAAAGACCACTTGACAAATAACTGGCTCTCTCTGCAATACACACACTACAGTTCAAAAGCCTGGCTAATGTATAGAGAGAAATTTGAAATATTATAAATTAGACACCAAAAGATAGATCTTCACTGTCCAAAGAAAAACACCTATTTCCATTTTTTATACAGTTTTTTTTTTTTAAATTAAGCATTTAGAACTTTTATATTTACAAGTACTGTCTTCTGATCTATTTAAACCCAAAGCATTAAAAGAGATAGTAATAAGCTAAATATCATTTATAGGGTACTTTCTATTGAGAAGTATCTGTTCCACATCCTAACCCCTAAATTTACACCTGTGAAAATAATACTTATAAATTTTTTTAGATTTCAAGTGCAGTTGAAAGATTTTGATTTTATCATGAGTTTAAGCTTAAAAAAAAAACTTCATTCAAAAATGCTGTCGCACATTTTCACTACCGAAGCACAGTTTTTGTCTGTAGGCGGAGCCTTATTTTAGCCACGTCCCCTGCATTTTAGGCTGCATCCCTGTCCTTCATGGCCACATGGTGAGCAGTTAAACCCCACTGTTTTGAAGTAAATGTGTCCCAAAGTTTGAAAGTCCGTGTACAACAATAAGAACTGTCATCTTTTCTGCAATTAAGCAAGCTTTTTTTAAAATTTTAAAAGTTTTATGAGTGTACAACTGTTCAAAGCTGTGTGTGCTTGTCATGTACTAGCTAGCATTCAAATGAAATGAGCTAAAACGACCAAAACAGGTTTTAACGGAACAGAACCAGCAACAGCAACAACCAATAAACAATAGCAGGCAACCAGATCTGAAAGGGCAAAGACAAAAAGGCAAGAGGTCCAAAAAACACGGTCAGGGAACACAAAGGCAATATATCAGAAAAAAACACTCAGTAGCTCTACAGAGAGAAGCAATACCTTGCAATTATTCTATACTAAAGCCTGGGCTTATATACTAAACTCAAGTTAGTCATATGACATACATCACAGGTGCAACCATAGATATTCATACCTAGATGCTGCGCTGGGTCCAGCCAGGTACGTCAACGGTGCCACCATTTTGCGGTCAACATCGCTGCTGGACTGCATTCAGTAATTAAGATTATATAACGGATGAGTGATCCACACTCATGTCTGTGTGATGCGTATTGTGTGTGTGGTGTTTATGTAGATATGGCCGTGTGGTCAGTGATGCACAAAGAACCTGCTGATGTGATTGTTTTTCCTCTGGTTTTATATTAAGCTTATTTCGTTTAATAGTCTATTCAGGGGATCTTAACTTCATGTAGCAGTTATTTATCTACAGTGATGGTTAAAGCTTTGTAGCTAAGTAAATTATAGCATTCCTTAATCCGTGTAGATAGTCATAATAGATTAACTTTAGCACCTTCTTACACAAACCTGAACTCAGCTTCTTATTTGCCAGCTTCTTGTTAGAATTTTCCCGGTCCGCCTTAAATGGTGCATCAGCCAGCATCTTGTTCAAATTTTCCCGTTCCATCTTAAATGGTGCAGCTTCAGGCACTAGAAAGTGACCACTGCACCATATAAGATGGAACGGGCAAATTTGAACAAGAAGCAGGTGAATAGGAAGCCAACTTTAGCTTCGTCCTTCTTAGTGTGTTTTGGGGGGATTGTTTTATTTTTATGTGTATTAAGATTAGAAGTGATTCACACATTGATGGATTTGCTGATGTGTGTGAGTTCATGTTTCTCGCGCTAAACTCAGGTGCAGACTGAATACTTTCCTGTTGGTCTGGACGGCTAATTAGCACGATCAGTTATTAAAGTAATAAAAGCTACCGAGAGCAGTCAGTGCAGCCCAGATTAATCTGTGTCTGAGGATTATAACAAAACAAATGTGGTGAAAATCGGTTGACTCATAAGGAAACTGTGGCCGATTTAATCCTGAGAACTCATCATCTCCCAATACAAGTGAACTTGCGGATCACAAGCGGATCATGACCTCTCCCACATGGCGGACAGGCAGACTATCACCTCAGACAGAGAACAACAAACAACATGGCATCCAGGCATGCGTATCTACGGGTGTAACAGGATAGTATTCGGGTGAACTGGAACGTTGATTGGTGGATTGTGGGAGTTCCTGGGTCATGTGATCTCCCAGAGAATTCTGGGAAGTGGAGTCTTTTTTTGAATGTCAGAGCCAGGAGGAGGTGTGACGCAGTCACTACTGAAACATTTGGTAAAGTTTCACTAGTACAATGATTGTTTTGGGAGTGACAAACTGGAATGGTCAATTATTGTTCATGTTAAAATAAACCTAATTAAGTTATTGGGTCACTCAAAGTAAAAGGGTTTTAGTCCAAAGTTCAACTCAGTTAAAAGACTAAAATATGTTTTAAACTCATTTGGTAAAAAGATCCATAATCAGCATGAAATTCATTCATTTCGGAACGTTCAGCTGCTAACTTCATATTGTGTGGGCTTATGCGCCAGATGTGAAAATAGGGCACATTCCACTGTCAATCCAGTGGAAAAGTGATGATTCTTGCCCACCTCACCTGGGGCTCAACCTTCTTTCGCTCTTCGCTTTCTTCTAGTTCACCAGCAGAGCAAAGTTTTACAGCAGACTTTTTCCTTTTCCGTATTAACCAGGCCAGGCAGGCAGAGGGGCGTGTAAACAGAACGCCCACCCCATACGGACACCACTCTTATCCCTTCAAAACAACCTCAGCAGCCCTGGCTTACACTGGAGTTGCTGCTGAGAGTCAGAATTGATTACACCGGGCCGGCCTCCCCTGGGCTTCCACGAGGAGCAGCCCGAGTTAAATGTTTACTCCTACTCAGCAAGAGAGCTCATGCTGGAGTATATTGATCCCTACGTGTGTGAACTTTTGGCTTATGCCTCAAAACTGCAGCACAGTGAACTCTTACTGATCTACAGTGCAGCCGTCTCTCAGCATGCTGCATTGTAGACTGGGTTCGTTGTAATGTCGAGTGTTGGTTAGAAGCCCACAGCTGCAATGAAACCACCTGTCAAATCAGCTGGTGAAATAAGAACTGAGATGCTGCCGGGCCAGAGAGAACCCCTGGACTGCTGAGTCAAGACAGAGCAAAGCTGAGGAGAAGTGTGAGCAAACAAACCTGTAACAAGGCAGCAGAGACTTCCAGCCAGCCTCACTGCAAAGGTACTGCAAAGTCATAGTTTGGCCAAAAAAACCAGAATTACCCAAATGTAGTCAATCAGCCAATAGAAGTTTGGTGTCTGAAGTTCGCTTCTTTACTTTTGCACTGGAGCTACGAGGCTAGCATAGCTAATTGAAACTACCACCACCATGTTAGCGTCATGCTAACTGTATGCTTAAATCGTTAAGATTAAGTGACCCTTATTAGTCCCACAGTGGGGAAATTTCACCTCTGCAATCTAACCCATCGGTGCAGTGAGACACCACATACACATTAGTGAACACATGCACACACTAAGGGGCAGTGAGCACACTTGCACAGAGCGGCGGGCATCCCTATCCGCGGCACCCGGGGAGCAGTTGGGGGTTAGGTGCCATTTGAGATGGACTGAGGCAAAGTGGAAAAGTGTCCTGTATTCCGACGAATCAACATTTGAAATTCTTTTTGGAAATAATGGACACTGTGTCCTCCAGGCTAAAGACCACTCAGCTTGTTATCAGGGCACAGTTCAAAAGCCAGTATTAATGATGGTATGGGACATTAGTGCACATGGCACATCACCATTAATGCTGAACGATATATTCAGGTTTTGGCAACATATGTTGCTGTCCAGATGACGTCTTTTTCAGGGAAGGCCTTGATTATTTCAGCAAGACAATGGAAAACCACATTCTGCACATATTACATGTAACCACATGGCTGTACAGTAAAAAAGTTAGGGTGCTAAACTGGCTTGGCTGCAGTCCAGACCTGTCATCACTGAAAACATATGGCACTTTATGAAATGAGAAAAATGACAAAGGAGACCCCGAACTGTTGAGCAGCTGAAATCCTGTGTTAAGCAAGAACAGGAAAATACTTCACTTTCAAAACTACAGCAATTGGTCTCCTCAGTTCCTAAACACTTACAGAGTGTTGTTAAAAGAAGAGGTGATGAAACACAGTGGTAAACATGCCCCCATCCCAACATTTTTGGAACGTGTTGCTGGCATCAAATTCAATTTTTTTTCAAAAAACAATAAAATTTCTCAGTGTTCGCATTTGATATATTGTCTTTGTACTATTGCCAAATAAATATAGGGTTTAAATGATTTGGAAATCATTGCGTTTTGTTTTCATTTACATTTTGCACAGCTTCCCAACTTAGTTTACTGCTATCTCAATTAATGGTTTAAATAGATCATAACATGCTTGTAAATATCTTAGGTCTGAATACTTCACTGCCTTATTAAACAGTGTTTTACTGTGGGACCACAGTTTGGGCTTATTCGGTAGAATGGTCCATATAGGAAATGGTCTCTTTAATGTAAAAACTGTAGTTGTATAAATGGAAAACATATGTATGAAAACTGTAACTTAGGCTTGAAGGCAATAAAATCTTCCATAGAATAAATATGTGGTACTCTTTTTTTTTTTATTATTTCCCAATTTTCTCCCCAATTAAGTCATATCCAATTCCACCCACTAGTTAGGACCCCCCCGCTATCACATGATACCACCAGCACTAGGAGAGGGAAGGCTTCCCCCGAGACCTGTGAAGCTAGCCACTTCTTTTCAAACTGCCGCTAACGCAACGTCATTGGACAGCTAAACGAAGGAAAGCGCAAAACTTCCAGCTCTGTTATGTCAGCTAACAGACGTCTGCGCTACGTAGCATCACGCTGGGTGATGGGGAGACAGGGGGGCCATCCTTCCCACCCAGAGGGAGCGAGGCCAACTGTGCTCTCTTGGACTCAATATGTGTGGTACTCTTAATTAGGCCACGC
>JAILXH010198014.1:9594-24431 GCA_023558415.1 Piaractus mesopotamicus | reverse complement strand
GAAGTTTCCAGTGACCCCAGAGGAGGCAGAAAAACACAGTGCATTTGAGATGGAACAGGAACAAAGGGGGGCTGACACGGCGGTCCCGAAGCCAAAGAGAAGATAAGCATCTCCTGTGTCACGACACACACCGTATTTCTAGCACACATCCGCTGTTCCTCGCTCTCAGAAGACGTGCGTTAAAGTTCTGGGGGAACTTTTGTGTTGTTTTGTCCTAGAAGAGCTACAGCAGTGGAGCATCTGAGAAACCTTTTGGGAGAAATTACATAACAATACACTAATAAATATAATGAAATTATGAAGTGCTGCAGTCTTTGGGGGTTTTGTGTCATGGATGTTTTGTAGCATTGTCTAAAACTACATTCAATAGATTCAATGTGAAAATCTCATCCAGTTAAATACTATTTCAAAATAATGAGATGTCATAATTGAAATAGTACCAGAACGCTATGGCATGCACGAGGGCGGAGCTTGTTTTCAGTTTGTGGGTGTATGTGAGAAAGCCTGGGTTTGGTGCAAGTTACAGAAATTCAGTCAAATTCAATAAAGTACAGTAACACAGTGAAAACACAGTGATATTACTGTAAAATTGGAGCTGTAAAAACTGGCCCCCTCTGTGTGAAAACAACATATTGATACCGACTTAATAAGAGACATGAGTTTTGCCGTTGTTGACGCCTTTGTTGACGACTGGCTGATGGATTTGCCTGGTTTGTACTCATCTGCACATCTTATGAGCCCTGCCTCTGACTTCTGTGATGGGTTTTTGGTAACACTTCATTTGAATGGTCCACTGTAGATGCTTTGTACATGCTCAGTCTATCTTTAACTAACATTCAACTAAATATCAATTAAATGCAACTGAAATTGAAGTTGTGTGTGAAAGATTCTATAAAATCCTAAACCCTAACCCTACACCCCCACCAAGACCTTACCCCAACTATAAAGTTGTTGAATGAGAATCAACTGAGTATCACCAGAAATTTGTTAATAATATATCTGTAGATCAGGGACCATACGAATATGGTGTGACCGATTTTTTTTTTTTTTTTTGGCTGAGACAACAGATCTGACCTGGAAAGAGCCGGAATGCCCATCACTAATCTGTGAGCATGAAGCTAAATGCCAACTAGCTGTAGCTTGTTTTCTCCTTATCAGTGCATGATTATGTGTTAGTCTGTTTCTGATTGGCTGTTAAAAATGGGCTGCATGATTCCATGGAAGTGGACTGTTTAACCTAAACAGAGCAGAGCAAGGAGGAAACTGTTGAGAATCTCACAGGAAATTGGCCAGAGATTATTCATTGTTCAATTTATGCAACATAAAATGATAGTCGTGTGCAAATGTTTGCACGGCCAGTCAAATGACATGTTTTGTTTTTTTAAAGTGAAAACAAGTGAACACATCCTCCACAGAGCACTTAAATATGGCACTTTTTGCTCATTTTAGTACAAAGTTTCTATTTACTTGCTGAGTTTAACGTATTGGAAAAAGTAGAACATAAAATATAAAATGCGCCATAACTTTTGCACAGGCCACATTTTATGCTTTATTTTTTCCAAAATATTAAATTCAGCACATAAACGGTAATTTTGCATTAAATTTTGAATTTTTTTACACTTACAAAATCAACAAAAGCATGTAATTTGACCAGGGGTGCCTAAACTTTTGCATACACGTTCTATTTTGTAAATCATATTTACAGTAGCTGCACTCACAGCACCTACTGAAGCTCTACTATAGGTATGTGCTCACCTCATTCTAAGAAACTTCAAAAAGAACCTTTACACACATAAAATGATGGTTCTTTAAAGGTTCTTTAGTAAAGAAAATGGTTCTCAAACATGAACACTCAAAGAACCCTTTGCATGATTAAAGAGTTATTTGCATCGTGAAATGGTCCTTCGGATTGACTATAGATGAACGATTTTTGGTGCCGTATAGAACCCATTTAAAAAAGTGTTTTTTCCTGTTTGTGTGATAAACATACAGCATATTTCAAAGCGATCATTGCAGTCAAAAACATAAAGTGTTGTACGTTAATTGTGTTAATTATACTACACATTTCCATTCCATCAAGTAGGTACAGACTTTGTTACCTCAACAAAAATGTAGTAATTAATCTCAATATATTTTCAGTGTGTAAGTCAGAAAACCTCGTTAGTTCATTTGAAATTCATGAATATTTCACCCAAACAACAGTTGCACTACTGTAGGTCACTGTCGTGAAATCTTTCACAGTGTTGGGGCAGGAAAAGTTATTTTTTAAACATTGTTCAGGTCCTCTGCATCCATTTGGCCTGCAGCCTATGAGCTATTCTTCACGCTGGAATAATAATAATAGTGGCACACGTAGAATAGTTCCACTCTATTGTTCAAACACAGTAATTACCAGTGAAAATAAACAGAGATACTGGATTAAGAATGTTGTTGCTAGGATGTGTGAAGTGTATTATAAACATATAGAGCCCAGCATAATCAATCAGCCATTCAGCTGCACTTTCAATAGGAGGGAGCAACACACAGGAACAATAATAAACACCACCGGGTCAAAATGGCAAAGACAAACAGTTAAAGTGAAGACTAGTGAACACAGACAAAATCGACAGCCAATAGTAGCGAAATAGGAAAACAGGAAAGCTTCCAACCCACATTTGAAATTAAGCTTTGGCATTTCTGAGTTTTTAAACCCCTTAAAATCTCAGTCCTATTGCATCCTACGTCTCGTTATTGAGTGACTACATGGACTACAGGGCAAAATGAGTCTTCAGTTACAGAAGCGAGTAATAATATTTTGGACTCATCAGTGGCTCCTGGGTATTTAAAAGGGAAAAGAGACGTATACATTGCTGCACAAAATCAGAGACCACACTTTTGTTTATTTCATTTCCAGTCAGTGTCAGAAAAAAGCAGAAAACATTTAACAGAAAACTAAACAAAAGCCTCGAACACTAACTATAGTATCAAATCTGCTCATGTCCACTCTTTACTTTTTTGCACCTGCTGCCACTTTAACTCTTCCATCAGTCCAATCTTAAATCCAACCAGTTACAGCTGTGTCTTATTTATTAAGGTAAAATGAATTGGTTTATACAGTGGATTACAGTGATATATACAGTGAATACAATAGAATATACAGCAGTATATACAGTAAATAGAGTGGTATATACAGTGGGATATACAGTGAATAAAGTGGTATATACAGAGCATACAATGTTATATACAGTGGTATGTACAGTGAAAAGAGTGGTATATACAGTGGATACAGTTGCACATACAGTGTATATATAGGGAACAAAGTGATATATACAGAGAATACACTGTTATATACAGCGGCATATACAATAATTAGAGTGGTATATACAGTGGATGCAGTAGTATATAGGGTGGAAAAAGTGGTATATACAGAGGATACATTGTTATATATAGTGAACAGAGTGGTATATACAGTGGATACATACATACTGTATGTACATAAATACTGCATACTTTGGGGCACAATCAGTATGTGAGCAGTTTGTATGTTGTAGGCAGAGCAATGAGCAGAGAAACCAGCTGTTAACCAGCAACATGACCTGTTTTCCTTTGTTTAAAATCAGGAATTGTGAAAGTTGCATATAAATGTGGAATAATTTAGCTTTATAGGAGAAGCAAAGCATTTTTCTGTCAATCTGTAAATATAACTTAAAATAACATGGAAAGTTTGCTTTTTAAAAAATCTCTGTTGGGTTATTTGTGATGAAATGTGAAGGGCTGAAATGAAAACTAAAAACAAAAGAGTGTTACATGGTTTTCTTATGACAGAGATAATACATTTATATTTGATTAAATGTACAAGAGGGAATTACTATATGACAAACTGTTTAAAAAGAAAAACAAATGGACAGAGAGGGAGTTGATAAACGCTTCTAGAATTATAATAAAAAAATACTTCAAAACATGCTGGTAATGCATCGTTTATTTTAAATGAATAATAGGCAGTTTTGGTGGAACGTGCTTTGCGGAAGGTTCTGATGTTGATTAACAGTAGAGGGGGATTCGCTTTCTGTCAGGAAGGTAACAAATGGAAGCCAAATGTATGATGTTGTTCTTCAGTGTAGCTGGAAGGCTTTCCATGTTTGAGTGTTCAGTTAAGGGCAGGGGCGTCACTAGGCCAGTTTCAGGATGGCTTTAGCTCCTCTATAATATTATTTATCCCCCCCCAAATGAATGTAAGTTATTAGTTCAAATCATCAACAGTATTTTGCATTTATTCATTATTTAATTTAATCTCCAAATTCCCAGTAAACTGGCATAGCAGGTTGTGAACTGAGGGAGGCGCTACTGCTCTAATCCACCACTGCCTCAGCAGTACAACCACAGATCTACTAACATAACAAAGGCATTAATATCAGACCTCGTAAGCTGTAAGCCAATCATATCAGAGCTGGGGGAGGGGGCTCTGCAAAGAGAGCTCACTCTGCAAAGAGACGTCAGCTGAAGTTGTTGACAAGATTTTAGGTAAAAGCATACTAAAATAAAAATTAGTCTTACTCAAAATATATAACGTACAGCCTGAATCAGTATATAGTTGCAGAGTAAAGAGATCTACCTACATGATGGATTTGTGCAAACTGTGGTCAGTGTAGCTGGCTAACATGTTTTTAAATGGTCGCTTGTTAGCAAGCTTACTTTATTAGCTATATATTGTTTTTACTATATATAGCTAACGATAATGTTGTTTGGATCGTGATGAAGTTTCATGTCCCTGATTTCCTCAATCTGTAGATGGTCATTAAAAGGTGGCAGCTCTCTAGAAGGCCAGTCGGGCCATTTGTCAAGTCGTGATATTATATTATTAAGTTATATTATTCTGGTAACTGCTCAAAGGTCATAAAGTGGCCCCCTTTAAACACTTGACAAATGCTTAATAGTTTAAACACACTGGAGGATCGGAAAGTAAGGAAGAAAAGGCTACCAAAGCCACCATGTTAGCAAAGCCACCACGCTGTAAGAGTCTTGATTTGTCGACACCATTTTAAGTCTTGATTTATAGCCACCATGCTAGAGTCTTGATTTATAGCCACCATGCTAGAGACTTGATTTATAGCCACCATGCTAGAGTCTTGATTTATAGCCACCATGCTAGAGTCTTGATTTATAGCTACCATGCTAGAGTCTTGATTTATAGCTACCATGCTAGAGTCTTGATTTATAGTTACCATGCTATAAGAGTTTTGACTATAGCCACCATGCTAAGAGTCTTCATTTATAGCCACCATGCTATAAGTGTATCAAACTCAACAGCCTGAATGATGTCTCACTTTAATGACGTCTGTTTGATAAGAATTATGTCAAACTTTATTTTAACTCCTTGTGATAATCCTGCGCAGAAATACCGTTCAAACATTTCCTGAATCTGTTGAGTCGTCCTCAACTCCATCTTATCACGAGATCATACGTGACTCACATCCGGGGTTATGAGGCTATGAAGAGGGGCTGAGATACACGTCGTCTGTCTCTCACCATGTGGAACTCGTGGATTTGTGTGTCCATCTACAATTTGTGTGAAACTGACCAATGGACACTTAGAAAAGGACTGACCCTTCACTCTGGAAACCCTCCATTCAGTCCACATCGGGGACACATGTGAAATGGCTTGCAAACAGTTTACAGCCTCTGAAGTTGCTGCAGCTGTTTTGGAAAGTAACAATGAAAATACGGAGCATTTTGATATGAAACATATGAGTATCATGTTATACGAAGAGCCTTTAAAGGAGAATTTACGAAGATATCCGAAAATTGAGAAAATGCCCTCAGAGCCCAAAGGGTTAAACATGCCATTTGTGCAAGCCGGCCCAAGAATATCACGGAACTAGACGTGTTCTGCGAGGAAGAGTGGGTGAAAATAAAACAAGAACAGAATGACTCCTAGCTGGCTACAAAAGGCGTTTGCAAGCATTTCATAACAACTGTGTGTCTCACTTACACAGTTTTTATGAAGATTCTGACATTCACCAGTGTTTTCTTATTTGGGATTTGTTCATAGGTAAGAACAGAATCTACACACACTCAAGAGCACAAAGGTGTGAACAGTTCTGTACTTTAAGAACAGGTCATGAATCTGATGTAGACTTTTTCTTATGACTTTTCTCAAGAACACACTTAAGAACAAACTTACGAAAATATTGGTGAATGAGACCCAATAGTTCTAAATAGAAGCATGATCACTTAAAGAACCATTTGCATGCTTAAATAGTTCTTTGCATGGTGAAATTGTCCTTCAGATTAATGAAGAATGTGTCGTATATGGTTCTTGATAGAATCTTTTATTAAAAGGTTTTTTTTCATAGCACCCAAAAGAGTCCTGCTATTATTACGATGTCAAGCTTGGGACAATAGAAGAACCCTTTCGGTGCTGTATAGAACCATATACAACACATTCTCCATCAATCTGAAGAATAATTTCACCATGCAAAGAACCATTTAAGCATGCAAGTAGAGCTTGGAGTGTTCAGGGCTCTATATAAAAACACCGTCTTTACCAAAGACCCCTTGAAGAACCACCTTTTTTAAGAGTTCAGTGAAGCAGCTAAGCCAGTGTTAATCTCACTACGCGTAGAGTGACTCTGGGGCGCGAACTCTGATTATGAGTGATTGTTAATTTAACACGTTTAATACATGTTTGCAAAAGTTTTGGCACCCCTGCTGAATGACACACTTATGAGAACAAACTTCTGCACATTCAAACGCACAATTGTTGTTTTGTTTTTTTATTTAACATATTTAATAAATAAATAGAATGCATATAAATGTAATATCTAAAATAAATAGGAAATGTGTAGAACATATGTTAAAAAATTAACAAACCATGTCAGTTAACTGGAGATGTTACAACTTCTACGTTCGACTGTATGTCTGCAGCATTAACACTGTCTTGAAGCTGCCTTCCTGTACAGTAAATGACACTTCTTGTTTTTTTATACAAAGCGTAAACAAGAGGCTAACAGTGGAACACCACCCCCCCTCCCCACGCAACCACCCCCCCATGAGCAGAGGGGTAGTAGGGGGGAGTGACCAGAGGGCTTTTCTCTCCCTCTCTTATCATTGGTCATCCTCAGACCTGTGGCCAACTTAAAACCACACCTCAGCCTCTGCCCCGGTCACAGCAGGCAGAGCGCAGACAGTGAGGAGAGTGTCAGAGCAGCGCAGTGTCCAAACATGCCAGCGTACTCCACCAACATGAGGCTGAAGTTTCCCATCTTGGCCTTGATCCTGGAGCTTGTCACCATTCTCCTGTATGCACTTTTCGTGGTGTATGATGATGGCAAAACTTCAAGTCACCACGATGGTCACCACGATGGTGGCCATGACAAAGACAACAGCACTAAGGAGGAAACAAGCCCTGTGGCCCTCTACCCCAGTAAGTACCCACTGTTACAGTCCTGCATTCAGAGCACTGCGTTTCAGCTGTGAGGTTGTGATGTTATTGCTGTAACGACTGACAATTGAAAGCACATTTTTGCACGTTTATGTACTTTGATATGCATTTATTTACACTTGTCTATCATGTGGCCCTATAATGACCTCATTCCTAAACCTACAGAACATGTCTTGTCACATGAAATGTCTTGTGATATACTTGGTGATGCTTATACAACTGAATATTTACCATCCGGTCAAATATTAGATATGCATGGGATTATTAACCCCATAAATGTTCAGGTCCAAAATGTATAACACACTTTTATAAGAATAACTTACAGATTGCACTGTATTTTTTGAACAACAGGCCTTACACTGTCAGAAAAAAGGGTAAAATTTAGCCCCCCCCAGGGTACAAACACTGTAGATGTTCCCTTAAAGGTAACAAACGGACCTTAGAGCTCAATTGTGGACCTTATATGAGGAAAGGTACACTACATTCCCAGAGGAACTGTGCATATTTTTAAAGTAGAAAAATAAAAGTCCTTCAGTTAAAACAGTGCTTATATGCTCAATGTAACTTTAACGAGATGTAATATAGAACATGTATGTTCCCTAAGTGAAGGTACTGAAGACGTTCCACCACACTGACAGTGTTTGCACCCTGAACTTTTTTATTCTGAGAGTGTGGGATATGATGAGCCTGGTAGTTTCCAGATCAGCTTTTCTATCCTGCTCTAATTCTGTGTGTTTTTGTGAGGCGCTTCAAGTTTATTGGGCTGCTTTAGTGCTGTAAAGTTGCGTTTATCTCTGTACGGCCCCCCGCAGACACGCTAAAACACACAGTTACAGTTCAGCTGCTGCCATCAGATGCACTGGAGGGAGTTAACAGTGCAGTTTATATCATACCTTCTTAAAAAAAAGGATCCACAAAGGGCTCTTTGAGAAGAACGACTTTTCATTCTCTAAATAAAGATCTGTGAGTGTGAAGAGCCTTTTAAAGATCCCTCATATAATGTAAAGGTTCTGTGCAAATCTAAGTGTTCTTCTTAGAAACTTTTACATTATGTGGAGGCTCTTTAAACTCACATCTCGTGCAAAAATGGTTCTGTACTATTAAATACCGGGGGGGGGAGAAAAAGAGAGAAAGAAGAAAAGAGAGCAGAAAGAGAAGGAAAGAGGAAAGTGAGAGAAGAGAGAGTGAAAAGAAAGAGAGAAAGAGAGAGAGGAGGAGAGAGAGAGAGTAAAAAAAAGAGAAAAGGATAGAGAGAGATAGAGAGAGAGGGAGAGAGAGAGAGAGACAGACAGAGAAGAGAGAGAGAGAGGACGAGACAGAGAGCGAAGGAGAGACAGAGAGAGAAAGAAAAGAAAAAGAAGAGGGACAAAAAGAGAGAGCTCTCAACAGAGCAGGTTAATAAGTAATGATATCACATCTCTTTTCCAAACTACTGTTAAAAGCTCATATTGAAGCTCTTCTGGGCCACAGCTGCTTTAAACAGCTAAAAGGTTTGAGTGCTGACATCACAACAAAAGGAGAGATTGTGTGGCTTTTGGCTTTATTTCCAGACGTTCTTTAAGAAAAATGAACAAACGTCTAAACAGCTGTTTAATATACTTATTACTGGCTAATATACAGAACTAGGAAGGACTGAGCTCAATTATTAGAAACGTTCTAAATAGCTAGGTGTCCCCAAAGTTTTGATGCATTGTTTTATATCCTGTTGTAGAGGCTACAGTTATTTTTTTTATCTTCGTCCTGCACTGTTGGCGGCTGGTCTGAAAGGCAGCCCGTTGCAGGGCGGGGAGGGCGTGAGCGTGCGAGATTAGCTTTCACGTTACACATGAGGTCAGAATTTTGGTGGAACAGGACTTTCTTCATGAACAACAGAGTCATACTGCTTATTTACTTAGAAAAACACTATTAGAATGAATATAATCAATATTAACGCATGTAGTGTATTGATGTAGTAGTGATGTTATGTTTATGTCCGTTAATGTATGTTTAACATTTCTGAACCTCTTCTTGAGGAACAGTAGTGTTATTTGGAGTCATCATCCAGCACCTGGTTTGGCACATTAATTTAATGAAATGTTAATTAACATTTCACTAAATTAATCAGCAGTGCTGATGATTTACAGGCACTGCTGTGTCTGATCCTCTCGTACCAGCACAACACACACTAACACACCACCACCACGTTAGTGTCACTGCAGTGCTGATCCACCATCCAAATAATACCTGCTCTGTGGGGGTCCTGACCATTGAAGAACAGGGCAACAAAGTATGCAGAGAAACAGATGAACTACAAAGAACTACAATGTGCTCCTATATGGCCATTCTATACATATATATATAGCTTACTTTCCTCTCAGTTGAATTTTGAAACGTGAATCTCATTGTGTTGAGGATGTTGGCCTCTGAATGACCCTTCTGACCTGCCTGCATAAACTGTTTCCTAAAAAGGGAAAAATAGATGATAAGCAGCAGAAATGAAAGAAAATGCCAGGGTGGGGAGGGGGTCCCAGATGTGGGAAAATTGTAGGGGTCTCTGAGTCGGGGTCATGCGCAGCTCTCCAGACTTTTATGATTAGGGCTTCAAAGAAATCAAAATGGGGGAGGAATGCCATTCTGAAAAAATCACACATGGATAAGCTCTGTCATCAAGCGCCAAATTACAGCTGATAGAACGTAATTGAGTCACTCTGTAGATTCAGGAGGAAAAAAAAGAAACCTTCCTTCCATTTGGCGACAAATGAAGCCTTTGAGATGTTTATCACAAGCTGTGTTACGCATGAAGGGGAGCTAAAAAACACGTAGAGTTCAAAGAGGGCTTGTTTGTTTGTGATAAGTGAAAGAAGACTGCAGGGATGAGAGATGACCTGAAAGAAGCACACCTTTAGTGAAAGCCTGATTTACTGGGGGGTTATTAGGTGGAGAACACTCTTGGATTGCACCACTCCAGTATGTTCACACTCTTACAGGCTGTTTTTCCTGGGCTTTCATGTCCATTCTGTATTGATGCACTCCAAATTATGAAACATGGGATCAATGGATCAATGAAAAGATCAGAGGGGAGAACCAGGGTGAGCAAACTGGGGCTGATAACCTCTGACCTCAACCAGCTCAGAAGTGAACATTCGTTCATTGGATTAAGTTGTGAAACTGCATTTTAACCAGAGAGTAACAGGTCAGTCTTTTTCCTATTAAGAGGTTAGCAGAGCAGCAAAACCTCAAACTCTAAAAGAGCTCTTAGGTCAATGAAATCATGAACAGAGACAGAAAATACTTAATACAAAGTACAAAAGTAGTTGTACTTTGTTACTATACTTAAGTATCAATTGAGAAGATTTGTATGTGTGTGCAAGAAGTTTATATGTGTGTGCACGTATATATCGCTGTTGTATATGGTGCATGGTGCATTTGTCTTGTGGTCCTAGTATCAGTATTAGTAAGTAGAAGTTGAAGAAGTAGTAAAACTGTTAAAAAGCCTCTAAAACCTTTCCGCACTGTCCACTCAGTGCCCCAGACTGACCAGTTATCCATGTCTGTAAGGTTCGTCAGGGTGGCGCAGCCCTAAAATGATATTTCTACTCGCATGGCATGTATTTATGATAAGAATGGAATTTCAGCATTTTTAATCTTGGGTGCATTTTGTTTTTCCTGTTTAGTCTGAGCCTCTATCTCAGTTTAATTGTTCCTGAGCATTTAGTGTGGAGATGCTGTTCCAGACAAAGGCTGTGAAAGAGTACAGTAAGACCGAATACAGGGGATTGATACTTCAAAAAACAACGCTGATGTTTTGGTTTTTAGGAGAAAATTCCTCTTTATGGGTTATTTCAAAGGGAAATGAGTGCAGCAGCGTCAAAAATGAGCATCTTTTTTCTAACAGAGAAGCACATCTGTGAACAGCAGATGCCCCATGATTCAATTACTTTAGTTTTCATTTTCCTAATGATATAGTAAGTTGGCCACAGCTATCACGATTTGGTCAGTTGCATTCTAATTGGCTATCCGTCAAGAATCCAGGTTGTTGTACATGAGCCTATCAAAGCCCCACCACTTCCAACCAAAGTGCATTCAATTCAATTCCATTCAAATTTGTTTGTACAGCACTTTGTGCAGCGGGTGTTTACAGAAATTCAGGTGTATACATTACTGCTAACATTAAAAAGCTAAAGGACTCAAACAGACAGGATATTCTGCAGCAATACTATCCATATGGTCTGGACTGGATGGCTCTTGATTATATTATGATGATAATATTACAAATGGTATGATAGTGTAGAGCGAGAGCAATAATGCGGAGCAACAAAAATAAACTTAAACAAAAAGCTAATATTAGTCATATTACTCAGCAGAATCTTATTTCTCATTGTTTTGAATCAGCTGCCTCAACAATAGTTTGCGATAAAAGTTAATCTTCTAATCTTTCATATTTCTAATGACTGTATTACATGTTTTTGTTAACCCCTTAACAATCCAGGCTTGTTATAAACTATGGCTTATTATTCAGTAGCTGATGGGACTTCAGTGCAACCTATTAACCTATTGAGTGCGTAATAATGCTTTAGGCCTGCCGGTGGATCCAGAGGGGTTAAAAATCAACTGCAGTGTAGAATAATATAAGTGAGAAGCCAAAAACAGACTGTGCAGAAATTAAATCTAGAAGGTATAGATGGCCATTTTAATCATCTTTGTGTTTTCACATACCTCAACAAGATCATATTTTTTATGGTTATGAACAGCATACAGTGTCTCACATTAAACAGGACTAGACAAGCCCAGTTTTGCCGGACCACCAGGCCGCCCACTCTCTCCTCTGCATCTTTTGGTAATAACGGCAAGGACAGCCATTTTAAAAGCGAGGTGGACGCAGTTGTCAGTACATGACCCCTCAAACCTCACAGCCCACACTTGTAGGCTCAGTATTACTATTATAAAGCCTGTAGTAATGTGTGCATTTTTACAGTCAAGCCAATCTGAGAGCAGCAATATATAAACGCACCCCACAGGGAAGTTTACCAGCTCACATATTGTCCAAAAATAGACTTTGAAAGTTTTTTAGCTAGACATGCAATCTGCTCCAAGAACACAAAACTGTGGGTATGCTCCAAAATAAGAATCTGACCCATCACTGCCCAGTACTTACTCAAAAAATATTCCATTACAGACTACTACTTCTCTCAAACTGTAACGGGACCACTTTACTTACTTATTACTTCCAGGGAAAAGTAATCTCACAATTCTCATTACTTTACATCTACATTACTTTCTAAACCTCGAACAAATCTCTACCATCTTAGACAGACAATCTCACATCACTTAAAAGGCATCTCACCATCTCATAAGCTCAATCCAGTGCGAGAAAGATAAAGTAAATCACCATTACCTAGCTGCAAGGTGGGAAAAAAGGCTACTTAAGTGACCATTTAAACAGAGGATGCAATATTAAGTACCATTCGTTAAAAGTTCACTTTAAAAGCAAATAATGGGGCTACGCTCCCCATTTACTTCTGCGTCATTCGGTTTAACTAACTCTTCCTGCGACATTTTAGATACAAAGGTTAAAAATAATGTTTATTGTTCACACTACAAATCTAAACACTGGAATAACGATTGCCCGCCCTTAGTGGTAAAACTCTGCTAACTTTACGCTGCACTTAAAGTTGGCTATGCTATGTGTTCTTTTCCCACATTTCCGACAGCTCACTCTTGGCTATTGCTGATTTAACATGCTCAATTGGCTGAAAAAAGCTGACAAGGAGCCACTAGAGCTCCTCCAGCTCGCACTTAACTTTGTCAGTTTGCGGTAACTCACAGCATAAAATTTCAAGCAAGCCCACGCACCCACATGAAACGCAACAGTCTTAGCCTTAGCTTATGTAATGTGGCATAAGAGGTCGTTGCCACTCCTTGGAGCCGAGAGGCTTGGGCATCGAACTCTCTGTGTTTGGGGCTTGGCCTCGGCCTTACCTAATGCTGCCTCTCCTCTCTGCAGCTGCCCCCACAGTAACATAGCTAGCGTTAGCTTGCAAGCAGCGTAGACTGTTTGCATGCTAATGCTAGCTATGTTACTTAATCTTGTTCTTCACCGTCTTTGTCTTCTTCTTGTATTGAACAAATTACAGTTGACAGACCACATTGGGGTGCATTACCGCCACCTACTGAAGGCTAACTACACTCTTGGCGTTTCAACAAAGTGCATCAGTCAGTCAGCCAGTCAGTCAGTGAAAGTGGCTCTTCTAGGCCAATGAAATATTCAAGGAACGTGTTGCCAGTCATTGCACTCATTCCCAGCCTTCTGAGCACTGGACCTCAAAAGGATGTGGACACAATTGTTCTGAGCTGTTGTTCCTTAATAGGTTTAGCAGATGTGGAGTCTGGGGCAGAAACGCTGCTGTCCGGCTTCCTCCAGTAGAGAGAAATATCTTTTTTCATTAATAAGTTCAACGGTCAGGGGGCTTTCTGAGGAAGCTGGGAGCGCGTCCTTTACCTTCAACAGACACACCACACCTCACACACCTCCTACTGTATTGTTTAAAGTCTCCGGCCAAGTGGAAATGGGGCCCTCAGAAAGCACTTGGCAAACAGTCCTGATTATTATCAGCTCCTTGATGGAGTTTATATCCTGTGATCCAAAGAGAGAACTTTGGTGAGGAGATGGGTCCTCTACTAACCCCCCACCAGACTGCAGAGAAGAGGGTTCTATATCCTTTATGTTTCTCATCATTCTCTAGCAAATCTCAATAACGTCATTTTTTACGTTCTGTTATATAGAAGTCAGAGACGACTCTTCATTTATTTAATCTCTAATTAAACATCATTAATTAGGATTTATTAATTTCCAGTAATATTGTTGAGGAGATTATATATAAGATAATCCACTTGCATAATGAAGGGGAAAGTCAAACAGGAGTTTCCAAAACTAGAGATCAAAAACTGTTTAAAAGCTACAAAGAAAATGGGACTCTTAACAACCACCTGGAAGACCTGGTAGACACCAAAACTGCACTTAAAGCTTTCACCTTTGAGAGAGAGAAGAAAATCAAGCTGCTTCAGATCTGAAAACATACACTGTCCATCCTTCCACTGTGAGAGGACAACTCAGCGCTGTAGGTCTGAAAGGATGTGTAGCTGTCAAGAAGCCTCACTGAGAAAAGGAGACAGTCACAAAGGAAGAATATTTGTGTCAAAACTGGAAATATGAGGTGTGGAGTTGGATGGTGAGAAGCAGAAAATGTTAGACCAACTTCTAAGACTGAACTTTGGAGGTGTGTCTGCAGATTTCTTTGAAAAGAACGGACGTTGGAATAAAGGTAAAGAGTGACACACTGAACACTCATACATCTGAGATTATATTTGGTCTTATATGTATTCTGTTTCCTTTTTTTGAATGCTGAAAAATTAATAAAATGTCCTTTGGCCATTAAAT
>JAILXH010197900.1:9942-35763 GCA_023558415.1 Piaractus mesopotamicus | reverse complement strand
TACTTTTAGCCTGGTTAAAGTACAAACAGTTAACTAGCAGACAGGAAAGAAACAAAGCTTGAAAGAGGCCTTCAGCCAAGAAGTAATCCATTTGTCTCTACACATGCGTTCAAAAGTGAGTATAAAATTTAATAGGATGGTTTTACGCTGCATTTATCATACAGGACCTTTTATATCAAAGAACTGAATTATGTATCCGCTGTAAAGATATTATAAGAACCAACATGTTGGTGCAAAATTAACGGCAGAAGAATTTTAATAAAGCTAACAATACTAGTTTTCTAGTACCAAGTCAAAATTGGTTCCACATTTCTGTCTAACTGTACACAGAAGAAAACTTACACAAAAGCAAAAACAACATGATAATGGTGCCTCAATGTGCTGTTGTAGTGATTAAACTGTAATTAAGAAGAAAAACTGCAGAGTTCATATATTAACATACTTTGCTTTCAAGACATGATAAGCACATGTCTATGACATTAATTTCAAGCTAAAAGTAAAGGTGGGAACTCCTCAAATATAGGAACTGTAGTCTGATGACTGATTAACAACTAATTATAAAATGTGTATTTATTCAGAAAATACACATACTGCGATTACTTTTGCTTTAAATTACTGACACAATATTTGATATGGCTTAATCTCAAATCATCTTATTGGTTCATCCAGAGGGATGTGTGGGTTCCAGAAATCTCAGTTTTCTTTTCAGAATATCATTACTGAAACAATATTGCTTACTTGAATAATGCAAATAATTAAGGCTGCTGTTTGTTCTTCACTTTTGCTAAGCACTTGAAGCTTCATGTCATTTATCATTGTTAGCATTAATTATAATTTTTTTTTAGGAAAGAACTGACCTCTAGTCAGCTAGTATGGCAGGGTGGACTTGTTGAGAATGAGAATTATTTACCACAGCTTTCTGCAAAATCTTCTTATTATCCCGTTGAAGCTCAAAGGTCTCTTGAAAGTCCAGATTGGTTGAGGCCAGAGAGATAGTTAGGTTCACACCTCCAACATAGGATAAGATGGCATATTCCGATAGTGCTTGCAGGGCTACACATGTGTCCTATAACATGAGAATGTTAGAGATTCCTTAAGGTTTGAGTCACAGTTCAGTTAGGATGATGTATCTTAAACATTCTCTGTAAATTCAAGAAAATTTTGCTGGCACTGTTTGCTACCTGAGTTGAGGAGAAGCCACCAAGTGCATTCCTTTGTTGAGATAACCATTTAACTACAGGAAGAGCAGATGCTACATCACCCATCAAGGTGTAAGTGAGCAGACCATAGGCTGTCATCTCCACCTCTGCTGACACCACTGATGGAAAAAGAAAATAGTATGTTCTGGGTTGCACAATGAAAGCAGCACTTGTTATGACAGATTGCACTGATCCAATACCCAGTAGTGGTATCAAGCCAACACCAGCAAGATCAGACATTGAAGGTAAAACAGAACAAATCTCATCAAGTCTGTAAAAATCTAGCCTGAAATATCAGAAATAATGCAACATAATATAAAATGAAGTATGTCACATGATAACATTAACAACAGTAGCCACGTGTAGTGATTTTTTGTCATGTTGTTGGCTAGGTACTTCTTGCTGTGGAATAACAGAGCATTTGAGCATGTTAGCCATCTTATGTAAAGTGATAAGCTCATTAGTTTCTAAAGAAAAATATCAGCAGGATCAGCAGTAGTTGCTGTAGAGCTTATCTAAAACTGTTATAACAATTTGTTGTATTCTTTGTTGAACCAATGAGGATGGAGAGTGACAGCTGGATCAATACCTGACTGGGAAAGGCCATCATTAAAACCCATGAAGGTGTCCTCATCAGCCACAGTGCTGCCAGTGAGACTCCAGTGAGTAAAGCCATCTGTACACATACAGAGGATAACAGTGAACAAATAATGAGACTGTAAAAACGGTTGCGTTTTTCAGTTTTATACCTGGTTAACCCATCTACCATACATTTTGTGATTTCCTTGACCAGTTTGCTTTATTTTTGATCAAAATGATTCATTTTTGTTGGATCAGGTCAATATCTTGATTCATCCAGACACCCACAGAAACTTATCTGGAGCATGAAAGGTTGGTCAGGACGCTCACAGCACATAATGAATAATAAAGACCCTTAAAGACCAAAAAGTACTTTAACTGAGCTCTCAAAAAATGTCTGATGAAATTCATGCACATGGGATTGACAACCATTGAACTGTACCTTCTAAGATTTTATGTGGAAGTTCACATTAAGGTCACTTCTACTAACGCACAGACATTGTTGGAATACCTTGGGTGATGGCCATGTGGTTGAGGCGTCGCAGGGCCAGGGGGGCATAAGGGCTTCGCAACAGAGCAAGAGCATATGCAGAGAGTGCTGTTGTGTATGGGTCATCAGCAGAGTACGTGTTACTCTCCAGGAAGGCCTTAGCTTTATCCACAGCTAGCTTCTCCCCCTGCCAAAAAAGATACTTCGGTTTTAAGGAAATAATACATTATGTTAAGAAACACCAACATGTCCAGTGACCTACTAAGATGTGGAGAAATGTTTCCTCACAGTCTAGGAACCTATGCTAAAATCAGTCGTGCATAATCTGATTTGTAGCCCAATTTTAACCTCAGCATGCCGATAAATTGAAATGGATGATCTAGTGGACCACTTACAACCATGTTAAATAGTATGTCAAAACATTCTATAGTGTAGTATGCATCGTTATATGTGGTTCTAAATATAGTGATCGGAGGCCTTCTGATATTTTTAAACGTGTGACTTTTACAATTAAAGACGTGACAATTCATGATTTCTGTAGTGTGAGAGGGTCAGTGTAACTGATCATGTGCTTATAGCAAAAGTCAATAAAAGAGCTGGGGAAAAAAAGGTAAAGGGATGGGTATGCACAGTGATGAAAAGCTGTTGAATAAGGCAAATGTACAACTTCAGTGCTTTTATAATAACAAAAGCTTCGAAGAACTTACTTTACAATTTGATGTCAACTTGTCAATTCATAGTAAAATACTGATGACATCCACGTTTCCCAATCCCATATTCATCTAAATATTTGTCTAAATGGTTCATAAAACATGGTTTGTAAAAATCACAGACTAGTCTGGTGCAGTTCCAGCTTTGTGCTGTTGTCACAAATTTGGGATTCTGAGTGCTTTTTCATAGCCGAAACTCGATACCTGTATTTTTGCATAATCATATAAAGAAGAAACAATACAATAAATTCTGTAAAGACTGCTAAGTTGAGTAGTATACACCTAGCTTTAGACTTATGTATTGCTCAGGTGTGCCGACATTTCTTGTATTGGTGTTTATTTACATTTAAAAAAAAGCCTGAATTTTGAAATAATCTCATCTTAGGACCTCAGAACTTACCAAGTATATCTCCAAAATGTAGATACTTGCTGATAATGTTTCATCTGTTTGATACTGGAGCACTGATATTCATCTGTTCCAGATGTCCTCTTTCTCATGGATGCTATCCCTGATCAGTCACTCATGCTAATCTAAGCAGTCTTCTTATCATTAAGTCAATTTGAAAGTGGAAGGATTTTGGCCTTTGAAGTAAGCTAAGCAGGTGATTCCTTTTGCGCTTCGAAGAGCAAAACTCTCAAGATCAACTTGGGTTGATCAGAAGGATCGGGAACATTGCCAAGGCCCAATCTCTCACAGAATCAAGGTAATGAGTTGTGTGGATGAAAAAACATTATCTATATAAATGAGCATGGTCTATACATGATTAGTATTTGGCTCATTACCTCGAGTAATGGTAAAAAACAAATTATATTAGTATAGAGTTTTACAGTTTACCAAATCTGTAACACAACTTTATATACATGCAGAACTCAAAGTAATTCCAAATAAGCTGAAAAGAATGTGGGCAGAGTGAAAATTTCAAAGAATTCTAGCGTATCTACATGCTTTTATCATAAATCTTTTGATTTAGACGGCAGGGTTCAATATTAGATTTCTGTCATATATCTGGAAAAAAATACTGTTGATATCCAGCCAGAATATCCATCTTCTCAGCTAACAGGAATGCACTCAACACAGGTCGGCAATATTTGTCTGAGTAGGTTGGTGAGACAGTGCCAAGTGCCTGCTGAGTTATTTTAAGTGAGAGTACTAGAGGGAACTGAGAACCTACACGGGGGAAATTCAGGTATAGACAAAATACATAGGAAAAAATCCTAAAAGAAACTAATCTCTCACCTCAGTTGTAATCCCAGTCTCCAAGAGAGCCGTCACCACATATGCTGTCAATGAGATCTTTCCATGGATCCCACCCTTTCAGAGAAACAAACAGGTTAACATCCACAAGAGTGACGAGAAAGAACAGCTCAGCTGAATGATAGTTTGTGACCTAGAACTCTACTTGAAAGTGCAAACAATACATTTTCTTGTCCTGTGAACGTCTCTGCTTGGGTACCTGCAGGTCTTTGTTGAGTATCCTGCCCATAGCAGGGAAGGAGCCTTCTTCTCTTTGGTGGCTGATCAGCCAGGCTTTGGCTGCCTGAAGTTCCTCTGGGTCAATGAAGATAAAACCACGAGACTGAGCAAAAGACTTCAGCACAAATGCCGTCAACCTGCAGAAGAGAAGGGTGCCAAAACCCATCATGCATATAAAGATATGCTGAGAGTTAACTGTAACCTGTTTTGCTATAGGTCTTTGTATTAGTATTACCACACAGCATACATTTAGCTAAAATTATCTTTTCAGTGTCACTTGAATTTTATTTAAACATGAATGAAAAATAATCAGTGTCTGGAATATAGTTAATGGAAATGGCTTGGTGGGTGACAGGGCATCTGATAGGAGGTGTCATTTTCTGTCCTGGAGATACATGTGAAGATCAGTGTTACAGGATCAAGCAGCTGTTCCATCTGGAAAATCCGGAAAAGTCATGATACCACATCAAGTATGTTTCTGCATGCCGACATATCAGAGCAGCATTCCATACTTTTAACTGACAGCTATCCTGGAGTACCCTTCTCTCCAAAAGGCGTCCTGACTTCACTTCATGACGTAAGTGAGGATGAGCTCAGAGGCACAATCTGAAACAGCTTAAGGCAATGGTGAGGAGCTTAGCACAGCAAGTGCTCCCACCTCCATAAGTCATTGCAACCTCTCCCCATTCCAGCACGCAAGCCCTGCGCCGACTTAGTTTAACGGCAACATGGCATGTCATGACAACATTCCTCTGGGAGCCGCCAAGCGATGAGGCAAGCTGCTTTGTCAATGAAAGGAGAGATTGGTAAATAAACAGCCACTTTTTTTTTCAGTGTACATTTGGGTTGTTACTACAGGAACAAGCCAAACACCCACTCATTAACAAGGGTATGATATCCAGGCCCTGGATGTTATTTCTCCCAAGAGGAGGAACAGGGCTGGAGCCTCCGGCCTGAAGGAATTTTTATAATGTTAAGTAATACTGTGTCAGAGGCTATAATGGCTTGTCCCATGAGAGAGGCTCTAGGAAGTGTAAACATGATTTAGAGGGCAAGGAAATGAAGGAGACAGACTCAGCTTCCTTAGTTCAGGCTTGCTCAGGTCTTACAATCAGCGATTAGCTAACTAGAGTTTGGCTTTGGCAGAAAACTGCTAGAGCAAATGCTCTAGATAGAAAAGCATATACTAGGGCTGCACAATATGAATGAAATTCCATAGTTCAATTGTACCGCTACATATTGTGATTATATTATAACTCCCAATATATTACAAACACATTAGTGAATCCTTAACGTGGCATAGTTAAAGACTGGCCTGCATTATTTTTGAGCAAAATTATTTTTTGCTTGTTCAATCAGGTTAATATCCTGATTCATCCAAACACCCATCGAAACTCGTCTGGAATGTGTGAAGTTGGCCAGGACCTGCATATCGCAGCACTCTGTGAAACCAATATTGCAAAGACTAAAATAATGTGATAGCAGTTAATAGTATGTTGTTTAGCCCCAGTGTATGCTTAGCCCCAGTGTATGCTGTGAAGTGACACAGTCAAAAGTTTTCTAACTCCACAGTTATATAGATATCATCAGAGTTCAAGGTTGTGACAGAAAGATCGGGATGTAGTCTCGACTCTTTACTTCTAACCTGCTTAGCAAGTAGTTTACAAGATTTTGAGGGACCGTTGGGGGTTACCAGGGGGGTGCGTGTGAGGAGTGAGGGGAATGGGGGGGTTAAATCGGTTACAGCCACATGTGGCTCTCATTGGATCCAGAAGTGTCAGGTATGTAAATGATGCCAGAGGATAGGTTGCTAGAACCTGTACAGGACACAAACAACTTTCCTTTCTTTCTCAAAGACATGCTAATACTGCGCTACACTCTCCTAAAGCATGCCCTCCAGGCACTGACTAGGAATGCTCTCTGATTAATTGCTCATGCTTAATTCCAGCTCAATAAGTGCCAGACCAGACTAGTACTGAAGAACTTCACATCACCAGGGCACCAAAACACTGATGGAGACATTAAATGTTCACTGTGTTATTATGCTCAATCTTTTAATTAGGAGCAGCAATTTCCTCTCACATTGCCTGGCCAAAGCTGGGACGTATTAACCCAGTACTAAGGCTGCTGTTAACCTGGCCTTAAATGATGTGTGCTAATGATTAACTCTGGAGCAGAAACAAAAGCATGGCTGTTCAGACTTATAAACATTTTTTTCTGATGGATTAATAAACTGTTGGTTGCAGATTTGTGTAAGGGTTCAACACCTGCAAAGGGCTCAGTGCCAATGGCTTTGAAGGTACTGCCACGGTAATACCACAAAATTCAGTGATTCATGAAGTCAAAAGGCTTCTTAATGCATGTTTCCCAAGTGAACATGTGTCATGCGCGCTGATGGAAAATTGAACAGGGTGTTTGCCAGTTTACAGAGGATCAAGAGACTAATTGCTTCGAACAAGATGTGCCCTACTTTTAGCCTCATGAATAGCCAAAGCTAATTCTCTTTTCCTGTACAGGCTCCCACATGTCTGACAGCATAAGGAAAGAGCACTATAGCTAGCAACAGGGGGCAAAAGGCATCTATTCTGAACTATTAGAAGGAATTCCCCAAACTACATAAATGAAGGCGAAAATGACTGGAGTCAAATAACTGGCGTTGGGTTGCTTATTAAGACTCATGAGTCTAGTTAATCTTGATTTTAACAATTCATGCCTCTATAAAAAAGCAAATTACTGACTCCATAAAAAAACATATCTTACTGAAATGTGCCCACAGGCAGTTCTAAGGGGACCGCAGACACACAGAAGGAAAAGCTGTTGAAAGATGACTGCATACGCAGGAAGTCTTCATGTTGTAAGATTCAAACTTACCACATGCTTCCAGAAGAGTCTCTTTCTCCAAAGGCACTATAGGAGCCATCCTGCCTCTTATATGTCAACTGTCTCTGATATCCTATGGTACATTGAGAGTGCAATTTTTTACAACTGTAAGTGCAGAAGAAACTTTACAGCAAATTTACAGTGATTTACAAAGAAAGTTGCTTGAAATGAGTCAGGTATTGACAGGTATGAATTTGGGAGTTGAGGGTCAATTCTGGAATTTGGGAAAAATCTACATTACAGCAGTACCTTGTAGTAGGTAGTCTGTGGCTTCTGCCTCCACCTCTGGGCTGAGTTGATGAGTTTTCTGCAGGTACTTGAGCACAAAGACATTTGGTGCAAAATGGATCATGTTCTGCTCCCCGCAACCAAAGGGCAACCGGAGGAGTTTGTCCAGATTATTGAGAGTAGGACCCATGACATCTCCTGGGACATAATAAAAAATTGCTTTTATATATCACAGAGTTTAACACTTTAAATCTTAGGCTTACTGTTCAGTTAATAATCATATAATGCACTATTTGGTAACTACTATGAAACTAATTTATAAGTTATGCAGCAATGGGAGTGAGCAATTGAAGTGTGGGCCAACATATAAGAACCTGAGGTTTAACGATTTAAGGAAACTGCAGTGTAAAATATTAAAACACAAAGAAAGGATGCATCCAAAAGACACAGTATTTATTTATGGGACACTGTTGGAAATTAATGTGGGCCAGACACATTAACTTAGCTAAACTAAACTAAACCTTCTTACCAATCATGGAGGCGGTGGCTCTCTCTGAACCTGGCACCACATTGTGTGGGACTCCCAGTGTGAAGGCTTCGTTGTGGTTCTCGTCTACATCTTCTTTGCGCCATATCTTGAACTCTCCCACTGAGCCCCATCCCGTGGAAAAACCAATGTGGTGTACCTGAGCTCGGAGGGGCCCAGCCCACTGCAGGATCAGCGACTCAGTGGATGGCTCCAGGCCATAACCCACCTATCACAGATTGGCTGATGTTACCATGACAACACTGGAAGTGAGTAGGTCCAGAGAGAAACTATGCAGTGGCTTTGTATTTGCTTGATTCTGAGCCCTTAAAAGCCTCTCAACACAATGCTTTCCAGATTTTTCACATCAGCTACATCCTGACAAAATTAAGAGGCAATTAGTTCCTGCCGTGTTACAAACATGTATGGCCTCATTCAGAGGAAATGAGGCAAACATGACTCTACTTTAATTTAATAATAACACACTGGAAGCCAATTGAGTTCTCCTTAAAAAAACAGTTTGATGAATATTGCAATTTACTAGCAGCTTTTGATATCTGGGCCAAGTGGTAGCCAAGCCTTGGCAAAATCTAGTCCCTTCACCTTAAGCCTACCTGAATACCAATTTGTAGCCTTACACAGAGTTCCCCTGATATCAACATGATTTTATGGTTGCATTAAATTTAAGCCTACATAAAGAGGATCCAAGCTCATCAAACCAATCTGCAAAGAGGTCACTAAATTAGCAAATGAACTCTGGCTATAGGAGAACGGGAGGCTATGCAATACACATTCAGTTTAATTGCTTTTAATGGTGAGTAGTGTGGGTCCAATATTGGACATGAACCCTGGTCGCCAGTGTGAGAAAGGCACTGGCCATGGATCACTGAGTCCCCACAGTGACATCAGCCAACTAAGCATGACCTCACACAAGTATGCCTTTAAAAGCCCAGTCTGGGTGCCAAGCCAGTGCGCCAGGACACTCCAATACACACATGCACACACTCAAAGAAGCCCCTTTTGCCCAGGCGCCAGGAAACACTCACACAGAAATCCTATGGCTCTCGGCCAGTGCTCCTAAATCCAGTGCCCAGAACTAGCCCTCAGCCAAACCAAAACAGTTTCTTATTCTATTTCTGGCTCATTCATTCCTCTCTTAATCCATCCATCCATCCATCTACCTATCTATCAATCCAATCAAATGTTCATAAATGAAACCTCTGGCCAAATAGAACATTAATACATTGCTTTTGCCATGTATCAGGAAAGAATTTCCTACCTGAACCCCGCCCCCCCTCCAGCTGATCCAAAAGCTACGGAACTCGTCCCAGGACAGGATACCAGGTGTGGGGACGCTGGCCAGAGGTTCCCCCATCTTCCCCACTGAGATCCAAGAGCGAGAGTTCTGCCTGCCACCCAGCACCACCTCCACCATCTCAGTGCTGTCATGGGCACTAGGTGCCAGGGCAATGTGGGCATCATTGTGCGTCTTCACTGATACTTGTATGTGTGTGACTTTCGATGGCTTCTTCACATATTGGTATTCATACTTATTTGGCGTGGAGATATGGATTCTTTCTGCAATGAGGTTTAAGCATCAGCAACAGAAACATAACTGTGGCAGCATTCATAAATATCTAGGCTACCTAGCACAAAATATCAGTCAATGTACTAGATTAGATGACTACATTATATTAACTAGATTAATCAAGAAGCCTGATACTGTTGGCCAAACTTACACACTTGAACTGACACTTAAGCTGTGTAGTGGGTGTTTATGTAAGTGAACTGAAAGAGGCTTGCTTACCATTTGGACAAAAGAAGACGCTGTACGTATACTCTCTAGGTAGACCTTCAGGCTATGGAGACATAACAGGTGAGTAACCCTTTCTCATGACATGTATCTTTTTTCCTGCAGAATTTAGTCGTAGACCATGTCTAACATGCTGTCACTCCTTACCTCATTCCTCACCTCACTCCTCAATGTTAATATAGACCTCAAAAGTTGTAATTCATTCTATAGTCCGCATCATGTAAATATTAAAAACTCCAGGTCTAAGGAGTTTTGCCTATGGTGTTTTCAAAAATAGCCCATGTTAAGCCCTGTTTTAAACAAAAACGTTCAAAACCCAATACTTTTAGTCCTGTGTGTATTTTATCCCAAATGTCAGTGCATCCTCTGTATTGTGAGGTTGTTAAGAAGACAAAATGTAAAAAATGCTAAATGCAAGCTACAAGCACGCTAACACTCCTGTGCATTGAAATGATGTTGCACGAAAGTAAGTCTATTATTAAACTTCTACATTGTTATATGCCAATATCAACTACTTTAAGTATAGCAATCTCTAATGGCTACTTGCATCCCGCTACATATGGCGGCCTGCTACCGCTGAGTGAACACAGTGTGCAACATTCTACAGTTCATTTTTGCCTGCGAGACTCAAGGAAGTACTTCTAAAGACATGAATTAGTTAGGGCTAAGGTGTGGCACATTATGGTTGGAACTAGACAAGAAGGCAGAACTCCAGGAGCAAGGTCGGTGGCCACTGCAATAAGGTAACATAAAGTATGGGGAAGTGCAGCTCGTACCTCTACCAGCACACTTCTGCGCACATAGTCCATTCCTGCAGGGCTCCTGCGCTCCTCCTGCTCCTCAGTTGCTTTGCCTGCTTTATTGGGCTGCAGGCCGTCAGAGCAGCAGCTTGGCTCACTGTAGGCAACAGCACGAGCTGTCACCAAAACAAACCACAGCAAATTACATCAGCCACTGTATGGAGTCTACTGACAGAACCCTGGCTGTAAGCTCTATTATCAAATCGATATAAAAACGGAGGTGGTTGGAATAGGTGACCATTTTGACAAACTTCAGTTACATAAGCTCCTGACTTACTGTAAACGGATGAAAGGGGCTACGCAAATACAATGACTGTGGCACATAATGGTACTATTTACGCTATACAAAAACCCTGCTTATCTTCATCAACCATGATTGCTTTGGATGTGTGTGTGAAAGGTGTGTGAAGTACACACACATGGGTCTACGGCAAGATGGCCATATGCCAGCGCAGTCTCTTTGTGTGTGTGTAGTGAGAGGGAATGACCAGGGCTCACGGAGACTAGGACAGAACCATGGGGGGCTCATTGACCAGCAGTGACCCGCAAACTCATCCACATGCCACTGGGAGCCACGGAGAAGCCGGCCTCCCTTATCCAGCCCCCCCACTGACCACCAGCTTTGTCCCCAGGATGTACTTTTCTCTGCTATTGTTTGCTGCCCTCAAATGCACTGAGGGTCATTTCCAGCAGGAGCCATTACATGAAAGCCATTGCATGAATGTTCTGTGAAAGTATGCATAATGCTCTTGCTGAAGAATTATTCAAAGTTGAGAAATAATGTAAGGATTAGGAATGCGTTAGTAACTGTGCATTCACATGTGTAGTCAAAACATTTGTTCATTGCCAAAAAATGTCTCATTTTTGTTATGATTCTTTTCTTGTGTAATACTAACATTTGTTTATGATTTCTTGCATGCATCTGGACCACTACTGGACATCAAATGCAAATCATGTGGGTTTGGATTCAAAATATTTGTGCTTTGGTCTTAGCATTCAGTTCACCCTACTATGAGTGAAACTGTCGTGATATCACATGTTCAGCTGCAGGACACTTGAGTTCAACCTCACAAAGTTAACCTACAGATGGTTACTTGCGCCCTATGACACAGACTCATACAGCCTTTCATTCAGACACATGCAGTCTCCAAGTCAACTAGTTTTAGTATGTTGGAGGGGTCAAACCTGGGTCACCCCCAGTGGGGGTGACACCAGAGACTCATGCTAGCCACTGAAGTAATCCTTCTTCAGCCACAATCCCAAGGATGTGCAGGAGATTTGCAAAAGGGTCAAACATGAAAAGGTTATAACGAACTATCCTAGCAAGTAACTTCTCAACCTTAATGGCATACTAAGCTTTTGAAAACTTAAGTCAATAAACGAGCATCTAAGGAAAGAAACACATGACATATAAGACTATAACAAATGCAAAAAGCAGGAAGTGGCTGTTCAATGTACTAATTTAGATATAGAAGTACTTTTAAAGTGGACACCACACATCAGGTGCAGTCGCACTGCATTGGAAAGCAAAGGTTCTGACCTGTGATGTTTGCTGTAACCAGCTCCGTAAAGGACAGTACTATAAAGGTAGGTGCTGCCTCTCCAGGGGCCACACACTTCTTGCGAGTCAAATGGTGCTTCCCTGGGTGACCCACAAACTTAATCCCTTTAGGCACAGACACCTTCACGTGAACCTGCATGGCAGAATGGCAACAGTGAAACAGTGAAACAGTGTAAGTCAGGGTGTTCCTCCATAATACAGTATACACTGTGAATGGAACTCTCAGCACACAAAATTGCATCATATCTCCGGTCACTTGCTCTCACTTTCTAGCGCTCATGTAGCGTGACTTCCTGAAGGCTCATAAAGGATTTTGGGGAATTGGAGGCGCATTGCTCATTTTCCATGCTGCCTGACTCATGGTTTCCCATAGTCCCTTAAGAATTCTTCCTCTGCAATGAAATAAATGCGCACCAGTTCCATTTCTGCTCCGCATCCACATGCCATAGTACATCAATAACAGACCCCAAAATAGGAATATGGATGTTTACTCAAAATGGAGCTGACATTAGCTTGCATAACAATACTGAAACTATGTGCTTTTCAACCTTAAAGTGATAGCTTTTGAAAAACAATTAACAATTTAATTAGTTTATGTTGCACTTATGTACATTTAGGGTAAGTGGAAAACTGTGTAAACTAATTTTTTTTGCTGAACTATAGTATTAAGTGGATTTCTCTCTGATCAATTGGACAATAAGTCACATTGGCTTTTCCAGTGGCTGGCGTTTTTATTAAAAGCTTTGGGTGCTTACTTTCACTCTGATCTGTTCCTTAGACTATGTCTGTTACCTCTGCGCAGGTGGGGAGGTAGTTGTAGACAGTGAGAGGGACTTTGGTCTGTTCTCCACGGATCACGCTGTATGGCAGGGTGAAGTCGATGAAAAAGGGCTTGAACGTGCGGAGTTCTACTGGATGTGCTAGGCCCAGCCCCTTCTTCTCTGAGAGACCAATCACTTCTGTCACCCAGGTGGTGATGGAATCTGGGACATCCAACTGTAACTGAGCTTCTCCAGTTGCATTGCTGTCAAAGACATAAGTTAAGCAATAATAACTATGTAAATGATAATGGATAGGTAGGCAGCTATTTTCTGAAGCATGACTTGTAGCCTAATGTTCTGTGATAAGAGCAATGGGCCATCTGAGTACCTGACATTGAGGCAGTGCCATATCCATGTCTCAGGGAAGAAAGTGCGTTTATGCTTGACAGCTCTGTAAAAATAAACGGAATATTCATTAGATAATTAAATATATAGTTCAAATAGAACATTTAAATTTGTAAGGCATGGTTGTAAATAAGAAATACTGAGATCTCTTAAGTTCATCCCATTTCATACACCACTATGGCCTTTAATTGCTAGCTGATGGCTAATTTTCAAAAGCAGTGGGTGTTCAGTTCTGGTCCTGGAGGCCTACAGACATTTCCTGCTCAGACATAACTTTTAAACCTGGAAAATAAGTGCTAAGTTTTATCAGTCGTGTCTGAGCAGGAAAATCACCAAATAGTGCTGGACCACAGTCCTCTGAAACCAGAGCTTGACACCCCTGCCCAAGTCCAAGTGGCTCTTAGTCAGTCAGTATTTGGTGGGGGTGAGTACCGTGCTGATGAGCGGGTGTGCATAGCTGCCTGGGTGGAGGTGTGAGCCTGGAAGGCAGGAACGGCCTCATCTGTGTACATGCCACCAGTCTGCCTGTGATTCAGCCTTACCATATCTGTCATGACTACCAAGCCTGTCTCCTGCAAAACACAAAACCACACACCCAGCTGCCCTTTAAGACTATCAAAACAACTTTTACATTTTTCCTCTGAAAACAAGCTGCAAATGCTAATATTTTAACATCACAAGCATTTAAGTAGGCACCAGTCTTATCATAAACATAATTCACAGACATGATACACTTGAGACATGTCCCCATCACTATTCTGAAATGCCCAATTTTGTCTTCACAGGCTTTCTGAAAGCTTTTTGAAAGTGTGGTCTGTTGATAATGTTCTTAAAATAGACAGGAATGTCTAAAATGTCCACAGGACCATGCAGAGGAAAAGTGTTTTCTCCTGCCAGGTATTCCTCATCATTAAATTGATACATGTAAGGCCCTGGCAGTTGCTGCGTGCACCAGTCCAGTCAGTCAGATATATACCCACCAAGCACGCATAATATGAGCCAACTGGTGCTCAGAGTCACCACTACTGGCTCTTTTTCTGCACTGACGCCATGCTGTAGAATTACTAATTATAATGCCCAAATTAGTCAGTTAGCCCATCATAAAATGCATTTTAGATGTATTTATTCAACAAAGTTTCTATAGGACTTTACCTTCATGTTAAGATGAATTCCTGTGGATAGAATCAATGCAAAATTTAAGGCATCAGTAGCTACAGCACTGTGCTGCAGCCTATATGTACAATCCAACTTTTATTTAAAATTCAAAATGCAACAGAACCTTAAAGGATCAGCACAAGCCTCATCCAACATTTAGTTGTCTCACTAAGATGGCAAACTTTCAATAATGGAGCAAATACTTTAGTGCAGCAAAGTGATGTAATGGCAAGCAAATCTCACATAATTTGACTGGTTGCTATTGTTGTAGGTTTATAACATGGTGGTTTTAAACAATAGCGGTTAATGTCAATGGGCTGTCCAGGTTAACATAAGGCATGTCTGAACCATATGACAGTCTTAGTGAATATTGTTTTTGCAAGTAAATCACTTTAGTCTGAGAACTATCAGTTTGCACATAAAACAAATGAAATACCAAAATGATTTTCTTCTACCTATGAAATGCATTACAGTACAACAATCAAATGCAAATCTTCTCAACATGAATGCAATCTCTAACCTTGACCATGCCTCACCGTGAAAGCGAAGCGAGCATCCTTGGTGATATCCCAGTGCCATGGGAACACCGAAGAGCGGCGTCGGCGTGATGACAATCCAGGCCACCAGAAATGCCCGTCATCTTTGGGTACGCCAAAAGCATCAGACACGTCAAAATCAGTAAGTTCCTTGAACACCTGCAAAATACCAATCAAAACTCCTGGACTTCAAATCAAAACTTCTAGACAAAAGTGTTATGTTCTGGAAATAAAATAAATAAATTAATTAAACAACTTATTTAGGCCAAACCTTTTCAGGGGTGAGTTGGAAGCCAGGTTTCAGGAGATACATGCTCTTGTCCACAGTGGCCACACACACACATGAGCCTTTCTCCCCTCTGACACTCAGACTGAGCGGACTGCCTGGCATCGACTCATTGGTGGACAGAGAGACCGACACCTAGAGGACAGCATTAGCCTATATTAGCAGCTGAGACAGAAAGAACAGAAAAAGAATGGAAATGGAAATTTAAGGCAAGGATGCCCAACACTCTGCAGAGTTTAGTTCTGTCCCAAATATAAAAAAAATCAAATCTAGCAAATCAAGCACTTCTATAGCATCTGACCATTACACCCAGGTGTGTTACATTAGGATTTGAACTAAACTCTAGATCCAGAAGCAGCATTTATTACCTCAGAAGTAAGGTATAATATTTAAGAATGAGAACCAGACAGAAAAAAAACAGGAGAAGAAGAGAAGGAGAGACGGATGATGAGAGGAAGAGGAGACAGACCTGATTCTCAAAGCGAGGCAGCACGGGAATTTGGAGGCTGTCAGTCACCCCTTCTCCATTCTCACGCACATAATAGACCAGCAGGCGGCTGAGGGGCGCCATGGCAGCAATAACAGGGAAGTGCACCACAGACACACAGCTGTCTGAATCATCCTGAACTGAGGCTTCTGCTGAACCTGGACAAGTAGCCCACCAATGAAACAACAAAAAAGGGAGAAGACTCCATGAGCAGCAACATATACAGTGGCACGTGATTCAACCAAAAATCTAATTTATACAGTTTTCCTCTTGGAGTCCATCATCTAAGACATGTCAGGTGTCCACAGTGTGCTTCTTCAGCTTTGCACCGGTAGGTTCGAATCGTGCAAATTGCATGCCTAAATAATCACCTTTTTGTCTCCATAAATTGTCTCAAGCTACATAAAAAAAGAAGGTCAGAAGGTCAGTCTTTTTAGACATGTTTGGCATCTGAGACTGCTACATAGCAACTCACAGAGCAGCTTGCAGACTGTTGGTTAACAAACAATGCTGCTTGCATATCACTGGTAATCATGAGATATCCTGTTGTACAGCTTGAACAAAAATGGTCAAAATACATCCAAACAAAAAAAAACAAAGTATTTTTCTGTGAAGTGGGTCTTGCTAAAATGGCATTCTGAGCAGAGAATAATCTATAAATCTAAAAGAGCTGTGTGCCAGAATTTCTGTAAAGTGCTGTAGAACTTCAACACCTGCTAACATTACTGACAGCAATCATTTGATTCACAATATTAAGCTTAACGGCCTTGTAACAATACTGACCCGAGTCTAGTGGGGGCTGAGGAGTGGTGTGAATGTTTTTGTCAAAGGTGACAGCTGCTCTCTTGCTACGATGGGCTGTGCTGTTGGGATGCCTGTGGCCCGACTGGACAATATTCCCACGAGACGTGATCTCATAGTGCAGGGTGAAGTTGCAGGGGCAAGTGGACTTCAGCATGATCTCTGCTTCCTGCCCAATCTACAGTAACATTTTGGTCATAAAAACGGAGAAAAAGAGCAAAAATCAGTAATGCTAAATTCACGCATAATACTGAACTTTCTTAAACATTCAAATCTGCAGTGCTAATTTCTAGCAAGTCTCTCCTTAATCTGTCCACAGGCCCACCAGTGTAAGACATATAGGTTATATATAAGAACGGTATGTAAGAAAACAGCTGTATATAACGTATTGCTCATAAAGTTTAGGGATATGATTGACAATGGCTTTGTGAAAAGGTCTTACTATGAGTGGAGCAACAGGGCTCTGGAGCTGAATGTGACATTTGCTCGGAGAATACCAGCTGCTAATAGACAGATAGCTGGGTAGATACTGGTCCCCTGCTGGTTTTCCATCAATGGCTATCACTTTGGTCTGCAAGGAATGAAGGGGGAAACCGTTAAGGGTTAGACAATGTCTGCAAAGACATGAAGGATATTCACCATCACAGGAACCTGAAAACATTGTGAGCTTTGCGCCATTCATTTTGTTTTGTTTTTTTCAGGAAATCCAAAGGAAAAATTACTCCCTTTAGCGTCTTTACTTCTAAAAATGTGTGCTATCTTTGTTTGGAATAATACTGTGATACAGCATGTTTTTTCAATATACTAAATTTTATAAATTTTCAATATACTAAACTTCTATCACTGATAAAAGACGACAAGCTTGCCAGGTTCCAGGCCAAATTCTGAACACAGCTGCAGGAGATCCCTCAGTCTCTGGCCAGCACAACCCTCCCACTGACCTCTAGCCAGACATACTGGGCAGCAGTGGGGATGGAAGGGATCTCGAAAGCTGCCTCGCCATTCTGCGAAGTCAGCTCACTGGTGTAGACGTTGTCTTTTGGGGTGAGTTCAGCCTTCACACGGACCTGGACACCATCCGCAGGGCTCCCGTCTGGAAACAATACCTCAATCTGGGAGCATATAAGAACAGAAGAGATTGCATGTTTTATGCCAAAAAAAGCTCACATTAAAATTTTAATTGATGGTATATATTATGGAAACCTCAATTTTCCTTGCCAAATTTCCTTTCCAAGTTTACTATGAAAAAACTATTACAGTTTTTAATGTGTCATTTACTCTCCGGTCCATAGAGTTTATTAATGGAAATTATGGTGCAAAAGCAGCCAGTTTAGTTCTAACAGGTAAACAAAGGTCGGAAGGGAACAGTAATGCAAAAAATTAAGTTTCTGGCACACTTCAATAAAAAATGCTAAAATTAAAAATTTGGGACCATTTACAATGAAGAAAACTGTGTAACTGCAAGCTCATGACTAAAAGGAAAATGGTATTAGAAAATTTACAAGTTGCAAAGAGCATCTCACCTTCCCCTTATAAGGCAAACCAGGCTTGAACTGCTTGCGTGTGTCCTTGGAGTACTTGATGTCGATGAGCTGCTTGTGGACTGGTGTGGAATCATCGAACATGGTCTGTCGGCCCCCGTCCACACTACTCACTGACACCCACATGTTTACTGTGCCCCGAAAGTGATCAGTGACATCCAGAGGCATCATGTCCTTCACACAGAGACTGAAGGTGGCTGACCCTTTGATCTAGAGAGAAAGAGCAAGAGCTAAAGTGATGTTTACATACTTCAAATTATTTCCTTGCATCTCTAAACAATGCTTTTTTAGTACTTTTTAAACACTGTGTTCAGAGTGTGTGAACCTAAATCAGATCAACACTGAAAAAATTAACGCATTTTTTATTTAAATTGTACATCATTTTAACAGGAATATAATATACTACATCATAATTATTTCCAAAAGCAAGAAAATTTAAAGACAAAATAATGCTGATGTTACACAATAAATTCATGTAAAAATTATATACACATTTAAATCAAGTAAATTCAACGCATTACTATTTTCACTGCATGTTCAAAACGCCGCTTATTTAGGCTACAGCTTACTTAACAAAACTTTGTCTGGTTCTCATTTTTACAACCCTTCAGGAATAATCTGTATGTGCAATCCAAATAAAATTTTTCCATTTCTTCACTTACCTCCGTTGTCTTCACCACAGGATGACCCACTTCATGTCTGTAGTATCCAACCCCGTTTACCGTCATGTTCACTGTTAACTTGCCTGTTACAGGCTTCCCAAACGTATACCTAACGAAGAAGTGTTTGTAAACATGATATTCTAATTGGGCTATCTATTAATGTAACGTATTCATCATGTTCTCACCTGGCCTTTACAGTGGCCTGTTCACATCTGTTGAGATCTCGTATGTATGGCGGGGGCTCCAAAATCAGCTCAAACCTGGGTGTAACTGTTTGAGGCAGATGTAAATAGAAGAAGAGTGGAAAGAAAAGAGTGATTAAAGCAGCAGCACAATTCTAATCATAAAAATATTACATACTGACAGTAGTAAGAATCCATCTTAAAGACTAAGACATTACAAAACTTCTACCCTTAACAGAACTTACCATATTTCTGAACTTCAAAAGACTTGTTGTAGGTGTGGCCTTGCACCTCGACGAAAACAAGCCACTCGCCAAAGACTGGTTGGTCTGATAGCGGGAAACTCATATTAACAACCCCTGAGGACAGACAAAAAAGCAAGGGTCAACTGACTCTTTACCGTAACTACTGATGAACTGACTAAATACTGAAGCTGTATTACATATAACATGCACAACTTTTAAACTTTAAATGTATACCTCATGGCGTAAATGACCCATTACCATTTGCAAACATGTATTACAAACATGTATTAGTTTATTACTTTGTTTTTGTCAGTAAAATGTTCTGCCAATTTTACAATATCATGGCTGTTAAAGTTCAATATATATTAAGATAAAAGTGCTGGGTCACTAATAACAGGAGATATGTACAAATTGAGGGTAAAACATCTATGCATTTAAGGGCCCATATCATGGAAAATTTAATTTTCCTCATTTGTTTTTAAATAAAAGAAGTTAATGTAGTTGAAAATGAAATGGAGGCCTGTTTTATGTTGATGAATTTTTTAAAAAATAAATTATTTTTGTGACGTTACGAAAACCAGAGCATTTACGTCTGCCTATTGAGCCTACAGCAGGTTAGCTCTGCTCATTTACACTGAAGTTATAACAAGTGTTTCAGTGTGGACTGCTTATAATGAGACACACACAGCAGCCAATCAGAGCAGTGGTCATTTACATACACTCACCAAACACTTTCATTATTTTATTTTACTATTAGGAACACATGTGCACCTACTTATTCATGCAATTATCTAATCAGTCCACCGTGCAATGCATTAAATCATGCAGATACGGGTCACATCAACACCAACCATCAAAATGGGGAAAAAAAACGTGACCTCAGTAATTTTGACCGTGGCATATTATTGGTGCCAGACAGGCTGGTCTGAGTATTAACTGTTGATCTCTTGGGATTTTCATGCACAGCAGTCTCTAGAGTTTACTCAGAATGGTGCAATAAAAAAAAACATCCAGTGAGCAGCAGTTCTGTGGACAGAAACTCCTTGTTGATGAGACAGGTCAATGGAGAATGGCCAGAGTAGTTTGGGCTGACAGAAAGGCTACAGTAACTCAGGTAACCAGTCTGTACAACTGTAGTGAGCAGGTTTGGATTTCATGATCATGACGAGTTCAGTGTTAGAATATGAGCCATTTAAATGTCACAGTAGTAGTATAAGTACAGTAGACTTATCTAAAGGATGGTGTCTTACCACAACAAATGGGCTTGAGATCTTTCCACTGGACCATGCGAGATCCTCTTGGGTCCTGGGTAAATACATATGTATTGCTAAAACAATCTAGTAAAAAAACTTCTCCATTATTAGTTTGTCTAAAACTAGAGGCCACTTTACACATCTAAAAAAGGTTGCTGAAAATCAGAGTTAAGTAAACTAACTCCAACTCCCGTGTTGCCTTAAACAAACTAACCTTACCCCATTCAAAGGTCTGAGACAGTGGGAGCTGTCAGTCATAGCTAAACTACACAGACCCCCTGACTGCCACTTCCCCAAAGGCCAGCCGGCTACAGCGGCAGACTTACACTAACTTTGTATACTTAGCAAACATTTATCTGCTGTGCCCTCCAACCCCCCATCCTCCCCCCCAGCCGTTTACACAGCTTCCAGAGGAATGTTCTAGAGGCAGGCAGCCGCATTTGGGTGCAGAGAGGCTTCAAAGGCTGGACAGCATGAGGGATGGAAGTGACATCTAAGTCTGGAGTGGCAGAAGGCGGTGGCCTGGGCAAAGCCATCTCTCTTTCATCTCGCTCCATTGCCTATGTGTGCCTACGTCAGGGTCAGACTATGAACTGCGGGCCTGTTATCAAAAGGCACAGCCCTATAATCTTGGGTGTGCTGGGAAAATAAAGCCCAAAAGCGCCTTGTGCCACCACGGTGGTCCCAGCCGCATGACGTCCACTCACCACAACGTAAGCTTCAATCTGTGAATAAAGAAAAAGAGTGGCACATGTTTGAGTAAGTGCATAACTACATGGCAAAAGGTGCCCTCTCAACCCCCTCCCCTCCAGCTTCAACAATCTGGCATCTGTGTGAAGCAGTGCAGGCCTTTGGCACTAGCTGACTCTTGAGGCTTTGGTCGTGAATGAGGGCACTATCTACCCTGAAACGTGCTTGGTTTGGAGACGCTTCAGGAAAAAGGTGTTGACTCCATGCTGTCAGTAAATAATATTATTGCGCTGTTTTTGTGTAGCTGCATCATTTATATGCGCCAAACACAGAAAGAGCACTACTAAAGCATTGTGCTTTTTCTGTCCTGAAAAACCCTTACAATTCACATTTATCTCAGTAATAGGCAATGTTAATTGTATATTGTCCAACTACTGAAAGAAACATCTTCATGCAAGTTACTATAGGTACTCTTTTTGATGTTAGTTACCAAAGACGTGGGTAGAAAATCACTTACCTTGTCATTAGCAGGTCTCAGGTCTGGCGTGATGGAATACACATTGATGAGCACTAACACAGAGAGGACAAACAACAAGAAAAGAAACTCATTCACACCCCCATTCTACCTCAATGGCAACATGCATTACTGGACATTCACAATACACCAACTTTCGTGCCGAGTCACAAATGTTAAACAGACATGTGTAATGTCTGAAATTTACTTCTTTAGTTTTACGCAGGAGCTATGAGGCTAATGAAGCTAAAAATTTAACAGAAATACAGAGAAAATTTAGGCTTCAAAGTTTCTGCTACTACTTTTTTTAGTTATATGACTGATTTTTGTCCATTTTTATAGTTAACAGTATGTCAGAAACCACGTAAGCAAGTGTAATGAAACTGTCTGTTTCATTATAAAAAGAATATAATTCTTGTTGAACTGGATTTAGTGCAACACAGTGTGCAAAATACTGAATTAATTTACTGCATTCACAGTTTTTGATAGAGTTTTTAAATGTAGTACTACTGGTTCTTTGTTCTCTGTTCTAAGTGATCAGATGTCTGATAAGGTTTTATTTATAGTGAAAATTTCTTAAAGTATCACAATATTTTTTTTTATGCCATATCGCCCACCTCTAGTCTTACATGTTAGCTACATTAGCTCTGTATTTCCAGTATGAAACCAACAGAAATTTGTAAATTAGATTGTAATTAATTGTAAATTAGATTTTTCACTGAATTATCATTTTAATAATAACTACTACAGCTAAGAATATTATCCAACGCAGTCAGGGTGAGGACAGAGACCTTTGTGCTGGGGTTTGTAGATGGGCTTGTCGGTCTGAATGAAGACTGCTGTGCCTTTGCTGTCAATGGTCACTGTAGTGTGGTTGTGGAAGATGTAGCCGCCCTCAGTGAGGTGTCGGTTCCCCCACACCTTGAGAACAGCCTGGCCCCGTAAGTCTGATGGCACCTGAGCAAATCACAACAGCAGCTGCGCTAAGCAACTACAAGCAAACACATTGCAAACTGTTGCACTGAGGTCAGGGCTAAAAGCAAAGTCACTAATACTTTGATTAATTTCTTTTTGTAAACATTTTGGTGCTGTTTCTACTTCATATCATTGGCATGACTGTCTTTGTAAGAATAAACAAGTAATAGTGACTTCTGGACTTACCTTTAGTTTAAGAGTGCCTTTATCTGGAAAAAGAAAACATTTTAGTCCATTGTAAGATATGGTATACGACAGAGAGCAGCACTGAATTAATGGAATCTACTGCTCAACAAAGCATTTGCATTACTGCCTAAATGCAATAAATAACAAAAGAAACTGTGCCATGTTTGTCATCTGCAACACTGTTGTCCAATTATCTTAGATTTAACACGTGAAACTGTGCAAGTAAGCACAGTAAGCACAGCAGTTGTAGGACGAGGTCAATGGTCAAATTGCATGTGCAATTTTGATAGCTATAGTTAACAGGACCAAGCTACAAGGCACCAGATGAACCCTTAGTGCTGATTTGAGGGCAGTATGCCTTTTCTCTATTAATGACTAGGGCAGAACTTACACTGATAATGCTGATGCTGGATCAGGCCAAAGCCAGTCTAGCAGAGTACTTACCTAGGACTGTGCCATGACTGTGTGCCACTGTCTCGCCCTTAACACTTAGCTGCACCTGCACCCGTGTCTCCTCCACAGTGTTAAAGAGAGTGACACTCACTGCCTCCTCCACTCCAGCACGAAAAACTGATGGAGCGGCAATCAGGTAGCCCCTGTGCATCATGGGACACACACTTGAATGATGTGTACATGAACTAAAAGGCATGCACACAAATGGGAACAGATGGTCCTACTTTTCTACTTTCTCACTCTAACAAAAACATACAACATAGTCAGGTTAAAGTCGACATTCTCAAAAGACGATAAAGCTAGCTTAAATATTAGTGTAGTTTAATGGGAAGGCAATAATTTTACTGCCATGTCTTTGTTGTTGTTTTTCCAAAGACTCACAGCTTTGAAGGCTGCAGTTACAGAGGTCAAAGGTCATAGGTCACAAAACCGTCTGAAAACATGCAGTCATGTTGCGAGAGACAAACTTGCCGCAAACAGATCATGTCTCCCTTGCTTTACACTTTTTTACTGTTTTCACTGACTTTTTACCTATTACAGATTTTCCACAAAATTAAACACTTTTTGTTCAGCTAAACTTATTCTTTCCAATGTTCTAAACAAACATCAAAACCCCTGACAAGATTACTACATTGTACCAATTTAGCCTCACATTCTTTTCCCTGCAGACCCCTACAATTCAATGCCTTTGGAGAAGCAGTAATGATGGATACTTGAAGAATATTGTGTTTGATACACTCTTACAGCTAAAAACAACTGTAGGAATGTATACAAGTATATGGGCATAGGTCAGAGCGCTAATAACATAATAACTCATTAATGCTTCCTTGTGTGTTCAAAAGTTCAATCCAATGGAAAGACCACTGCCATTACATAAAGGACATTCTGTAGACATTTAAAAGTAAAGACAAAAAGTTCTCTAAGTACTCAACTGTTAACATGACTTTTAGGGCGTTGTGCACTCAAATCAGACTGCAATAGTGTGGTGTGTCTGTTTGTCTGCTATTAGAAGGTTGGCAATACTGTGCAGCGGGTTGTGACCCACAGGCAATTTACATCTTAAGCAAAGAGAATATTCCCCTGCAGCTTCAAGCTAGGAAAGTGTTTTCCAGCATTTTATCTGCATTTCTCTTTCCATTCTTCTAATTAGTTTACTTTAAAAAATTAAAAGTATATCCAACTTGCTGTCTAAGGGTTTTGGGGAGTGTCCTGGGATCTTTGCTCAAGTGACAAGCTGTTACTGGCCCCTCTTACTCCAGTATGTATTTACACATGGATGTAACCTCAAGGTTTCACCAAACCTTTCATGTTGACTAACCACTAACATCTCCACTGAAGTCAAGTGGAAACTCCAGTAGGGTAGACTTTGGTTGGTATGGGAACATCAGGTATTAGGCTCTGAATGACAATTTCATTTGTGTCTTCAGTTTTCTGCTAAAATGACTTCTGTAATTTAGTTACCCTTTTAGTAATGTTTTCTTTTGCTCATTTATAACATTTACTCTAGTTAGAATCAGCTGAAACAGGAATAAACAAGAGTTTCTTTTATAAGAGTGTCTTGTATGAGAGTGTCTTCTAACAAGCGTGTCTCCTATCACCTGAATGAACCCTGGGTTTGGTGTGTTCCACAGAACTGCAGCACGTTTACTGCTACGTCATTATCTAAATCTAATTTCTCAACAAATTTTATCCATCCAGACCTTTTTTGACAAGAGTATAAGGCACCAGAAAAAAATGGGTTACTGTGGAAAGCCCTAGGAGGCAGATCAGAATGTGATGCAATGACAGTTAGCCCACATTAACAACCACAAGGTTGCCAGTCTGGGTCAATCACAGCACTGAGGAATTAGCACAGTCTGAGAAGCTGTTGCTCAAACACTGAGGAGAAAATGAAGCTTGGAGCACTAGGGAGTTAAAAAGGATTATTTATAAAATTATCAAATCATTGTCTGCCAAACTCCCACCTTTGTAGTGCTCTATTGTTAGCACCTGATAAAATCAGAACTAAGAGAATAAATGAGGTTTTGCCTCTCATGGTCATAATGCCTTTCCTGAAGAGCTACTGTATGGGTTTTAACATATAATGCTATGGGTTGGTTTCTGAGTCCAAAATCAATCAGAAATCTAAAATGATAGAGATTTTCAATGTTCAGTCGCAGGAAACAATAATTTTGTGCAAGATTTAATCAATCCCCAGGTGACCTTGTTAGCTCTCTGATAATGGGTGATCTGCAGCACAGGTTGGTCAGGCAGCCTTAAACCATACTCAAGGAAAAGTCTTGTTATTGCAGTCAAAAAAACATTACTCAAGGGAAAGTAAAAGCAACAAGTAACAGCTTCAGGGCAAAAACCTCCCTAGAGCACTGCAGTGGAACGTCTTAGTACATGCAGCATCTATCAACACAGGAACTTCAGCTTGATCTTTTTCC
>JAILXH010197854.1:19259-30782 GCA_023558415.1 Piaractus mesopotamicus | reverse complement strand
TCTCTCTCTCTCTCTCTCTCTCTCTCTCTCTCTCTGTCTACCCCTGGACGGTTTCTCTAGGAAAGAGCTAATGTTGACGCCAAGAGAGAAGCCCTGGAGAGGCTTCAGGACACCTACAATGAGTTGAAGAGCCAGCTCCATAACTGCCCCGAGTCTCTAAGGGAGCAGTTACAGGAACAACTCAAAAGGGTCAGTCTCGCCCCCCGCAAGACATCAGGACTGTCAGACGTGCTCCTATCCACAACCTCAAATGACCCTCTGTGGATCCAGACACATCAACTCTAGTCTCTCTGAGCATACACACACGCACACACACACAGACACACACACACACACACACACACAATCCCCACCAGTCATTTTGGAGACTTCAGCAGATGTGGGATGTTGGTATGCATGATGCAAATGCAGAAGTATGACGCTGGGCTCTTTTTGCCTTTTTGGATACAAATAATTCATGGAATCTGCCGTGACCTTAAAAAATGAAATCTGCATCATCCAGTACCAGTTTCAAAGGAACAGTGACAAAGTAAGCTCGCTTTAGCACGAATAATGAACAAAATCTAAACATTAGCATTACAGTATGCCAATAAATTAGCTGTATGAAAGGAAAATCATTCAGTGGCTGCTAGATTTTTGGTGGAACTATTCCTTTATTTCTGCTGGGAGTCCCTCTTTACCCTTGATTTGAGCTAATGAGAAGACAGTGGGCTGTGTGGTGATCTCAGGGTACGTTAGCACTCAGCTTTTTCTTGAATGTATGAACATTCTCTATAGCTATGCACGTCTGTTTGGGTCTGGAGTGTTTTACCGAAGCTACCTCTAACCCCTAACATTCCTACTAATCTATTAACGTAGAGATTACCTGGTTCATTGTGTCACCTGCATACCTTTTCTATCCACACTTGCATCCAAACATTCTGGGATTAGAAGGGAAAGCTGTCTGTTTCTCCATTTACTGAAGATGTTTCTGACTTGGTAGACTCTGGAACGGTGCTTTGTGTGAAATGTTTCCTCATTTTGTTAGAGCTGTCCTCATCAGGGTGCTGAGAAAGCCTTGTCAGTCTGTGTTTTGGAGACAGAATTTTTGATGACTAGCCCTCTTTACAGAGAGGAAAAACCCCATGGGCTGCTCTGAGAAAGCAGCGATGACACAAACTCTGTCAGCCCCCGGGCTTTTCCATGTCAAAAGCTTTTGATGACATGACATCAAGGGTTGCTCAATGTCCTTGAGATCTGTTTTGGAAGCATCTGGGATTCACTGCAGATCAAGCAAAGTTTTTTATTCCAGCAGCAGCAGCAGAGACAAGGCCTAGTACAATGTAGATATGTAAGAGCCATATCATGGACAACCAAATTTTCCTTGCTTTGTTTGAGTTTGAGGTAGAATATAAACGTACAAGTTTCAAAACATACTGTTCACTTTGTGGTCCATGCCCATCATATGCCTATTATTAAATGCCCATTCAGCCTAAAGCTGATTAGCCCCCTGCTTATTCGTGCAGAAGGGATAAAGAGTGTTGTTACTGCAGTTATTGAAGGGGAAGGTGTTGGGAAATGATTTAACGTGGTGTTAATATACATATACATAGCTAGACATCGTCTTATTTTTTCTGCAGCCCCTAAAGATCAGTCTGAATGAAACATTTCTGTACATTTTAACCCAGGCTGCTTTTGGAATGAGGCACAATACATGGCAGCCAATCAGAAAAAAGGTTATTTACATATATCAGTCGTAAAGGCAGTAATGAAAAAATGTATAATTATAAGGATAATGTGTGGTTGAAAAATGGCCATGTTAAACGATATTTATAGTTATGGCACATTCTACATTTTATATTTGAGTTTTTTTCCAATATGTTTAAGCTCAGCAAATAAATAGAAATTGTGCACTAAAACTGGCAGCAATGCCATATTTAAGTTTGTTCTCTTTAGAGGAGAAAATAAATAAAATGTCATTTTACTGGTGGATTCAAACTTTTACATATGACTGCATATAGTAGATAGTCTTTGTCAAGCCGAAGCACCCATCTCATGCCCCGCGTGTTGCTTTGCGTGCAGTGACTGTGCTGTAAGACTGGATGTCCTGCCCAGTGCCCTCTGCCTCTCTAGCTGCTCTGGTCTGGCTGGCACTGCCTGCCACATGGACTCCAGATGATGCTTTCTGACCTCATGCTTGGTGTTTGTGTGTGGTTGTGTGCATGCGTTCTATAGGAAGCAGAGACTCTGGAGGCAGAAACAAAGCAGTTTGAGGACCTCGAGTTCCAGCAGCTGGAGAAGGAGAGCAGTCTGGAAGAGGAGCGCGAGACCATCTCCCAGCAGCTCTTGCAGGAGAGAGCTCAGTACCAGAGCAGCGTGACCAAGCGGAAGGTATAGAATGCACCTGCTCCTGAACACAGTCAATACCTGCTCTCTAGTATGGTCCTAATGTCTACTGTGTCTGAGCTACTTGGGACTTGAAAACTGTGGAGATGGCTTTGGTGCTCTGAAATAAATCTGTATTAATGCTGTAGCTGCAGAAAACAAAGTTACTAAGCAACACAGCTCATCTGAAGAGAAATCTTTAAAAAATGTAGAACTGACTGATTTAGTAGATTCAGTGTCTTTGAAATCATTTAGAAATAAGTGTCTTACACAAATGCTGCACAATACATGTTTGACATGATACATTTTTAGCATTATTGCAATATGAGTTTATATGATAAACATATTGTTAAGGGCTGTCATGACAGAACGGATCAAATTACCTCACACGTTCAGTTCCAGAGTGACGTAATTAGGCATAGCATTAGAACTAACAAGCCCTTCCTTGCACTGGTCTTGATCTATGCTGGCTTATGTGGAGAACAAGTAACTTAAATATTTGGCTAAACAACCACATGCACACAGCTCAATACTCTATCCAGAGCTACTAGTCTGTGAAAATGTACAAAGCAGTAACGGCTACGGATCTTTTAAAGAAATAATATATAGATTTTTTGCTTTTGTATTTTATAAGCTATTCAGAGAATGCTGACTGTTTTTCAGCCTGACAGTGCACAAAAATGCAGTTCTGATTTAAGTAGCTATTAGTGTTACATTATTTTTATTTTGCTTAATAGTGAATGGCGCTTTTGTAGTTTAGTATTATTTGTATTGCTTTTTCTTAAAGAAAGGATGATTTATATTTCTGTCTACACAGCAAAAAAGTACTTGCAGGACAAACAGTCGTTGATACGCTGTTTTAATATAATATATTGTTTCTCATATTGCCATCATGATATCTAACATCTTTATTGAACATCGCATTTTAGCACCATTGAACACATTGAAGGAATGTTACTGTCCACAAAAAACAATTAAATTAACATGCTTAAATCTCGCGTTTTGGCAACTACTTCAAACCGGTGTTTAAGTAGGGGAGCAGGAAGCAATTTAGTAGAAAAACAGCACAGGTTTTTTCTGGCTGCTGTAGCATCTTTGCCCGCGCTGTTGTTTAAAATCTCTAGTCTGTTTGGACTGATGTTGGTTGCTGTGTAGGAGAAGTTGGCAGCGTTGGAGAACCAGGCCGGTCAGCTGGGCCTGCAGGCCGCGCAGGAGTGTGAGAGGCTGGCCAAGGACAGGAGTGTCACCCTGCAGCTGCTTCAGAAGGTAAACCGTCATACTGTGCATTAGGTCACTTTAGCCTCCTGCAAGTGCTTACTCAGCAACACACAAAGTGCTTTGATGGCTGGGGATGCTCTGACCAAGTTTTTTTGCCCCTGATACTGATCCAGGCCCTTTAATACTAGAGTATCTGCTGATACCGAACCTGATGTGTCTGAAATAAGCATTGCATTTACATTTTGGAATGTGCCAAAACAGCGAAGGAATGGCTTTATATTCCCCCTTTTCTCTTACCCGCTTCCTAATATCATCTCTTACCCATTGTGGTCCATTTTACCCTGAATGAACTCATAGCTCATGGACTTTTACACAGTAACGTTTCATCATGCGCTTGTTAGAATGAGTAAGACCATTTTGATTTCAGTGAACCTAACACAGTGGGGTTAATGCCTGCGAGGGACGTTTGCTCAGACAATTCCAGCTATTGCGAATCCAAACAGATTGTTAGAATTGATCTGTCAAGTATTTTCGGGGCACACTGGAAGTATTTTAATGTTAATAAAACCAGTCCCTTTCAGTTGTCAGTTACTTCAGAGCATGCATAGTGTTACGCACTACTTGTGGGCAACAGCCACACAATATGTGACCATGTTTTGATGAAAGATGGGAAGCTTAACCACAGTCAAAACAATGGCATTGCAAATGTTACTAGTAACTAGTTTCATTTTCCACTTTAAAGGGCCCGTATCATGAAAAAACTATTTTAAATAGGAGTTTAATGACTTATGTAAGCAGTGTTACAGTTCTGAATTCACTGTTTTTGTGATGTCACAAAAAAACAACACGTTTACACACATTCACATTTACCGATGTAGCCGATAGCAGTTTAGCTCCGCCCACTGGCACTGAGGTTATAAGGAGTGGTTCAGCCCAGACTTGTATCTGAATGAGGCGCAATACGAGCAGCCAATCACAACAGAGACCATGCATGTATATTAGTATTTAAGACAGTAACAGAAACAGCCTGTTTAATTAATGCCTTGAAATAACATTGTTCTGCGTCTCATAGTGGTACGCGACTGACGGGTGCATAAAGCCATGCAAGTGTTGGCATGGTGACGGCATTACCGGCTAAAATATATAATTATCAGAGGAGCTTAAGCAATGTAGATTGTTTTTTTAATATGGAAAAAGGCAGGAGGATGCATTTTTGTTGTGTAATACTGGGTTCATCTGGAATTCAATAACGAGACTTTTGGCATCCCTGGCTCCCGGTCATACCACAGCTGTGGTCGATGGCAAATGCTTGGAAAATTGAATTCTTGATGGAGCTTTCCTCTTACCGCCGCTGTCTGCAGAATGTTGCCGCTGGCGGTGTCAGAATTTATCGTCGCAGCTCCAATGAAAACAGTGGAATATCCGGTTGGCAGTCGTGTGTCTATCGACCACATGTAAACGCAGCATAAGTGATAAAGAGAGGTTGGAAAATGGTCACGTAAAAATAAATGACTGTTTTTGGTACATAAATCCACACAAATGTAGACCTTAGGGAAAAATAAAATAGAATAAAAATGTAAAATATGAACCCAGTGCAAACATTTATATATAACAGAAATAATCTCTCACTGCTGCCATTGTGGATAGTATTTAGCTCTATGATGGTGGCATAAACAGTGCAATGCGTTTAAAAAAAGCCCTAAGAAAGAATTTGGATTGGCATTGCTTTATCTGCACCACTACAGATCTTTCACATCCTCACATATGTCTGGGTTTTTCAGGAGAAGGAGCGTCTAGCTGGTCTGGAGAAGAGATACCTCAGCCTAACTGGAGGCAGAACTTTCCCTAAGAGCTCCAACACAATGAAGGAGGTAAGTCTACGTTATTTTTGTGTGAAATAAGCATTGCATTTACATTTTGGAATGATGTGCCAAAACAGTGAAGTAATGGCTTTATATTCCCCCTTTTCTCTTACCCGCTTCCTAATATCACCTCTTACCCATTGTGGTCCATTTTACCCTGAATGAACTCATAGCTCATGGACTTTTACACAGTAACGTTTCATCATGCGTTTGTTAGAATGAGTAAGATCATTTTGATTTCAGTAAAACCTAACACAGTGGGGTTAATGCCTGCGAGGGAAGTTTGCTCAGACAATTCCAGCTATTGCGAATCCAAACAGATTGTTAGATTTGTTGGTATCTGCACGTCCTGTGCAACGTCCTATAAATGATACCCATCACGTCTGAGTGGGGAAACAGGAAATGAAAGCCCTGCAAGCCAGGCAGTGGCTGACATGTAAACCTCTAAACAGGATGTGCTTCGCATCAGCGAGACCGACCTGTTTGACGATGCCCGCTTCCAGAATCCCCTCTGCTGGCCGGCCGCTCCCTATTTTTACACTTCCTCCTGCAGTTTGTGTCCCAGCAGGCCTCGGGAGGTAACAAAGCTAACGGTCAGTGCATGTGGCCTGAGTGTTTCTGACCTCCACTAACCACTCACGTCAAAACACTGACCAGTACAGTCCCCCGCCCACTCACACTGTTGGCCAGTCACCTCAGACTGTGCTACTGAATATTTACGTTGTGGACGTTCACTGCACTGGCCTTGGCTGAGTGTAAACAGAGCACTTGAAAGGAAGTCACTCCACCTGAGGAAGCTGTTTTATCATGTTGTTGTGAGGGTGTGTGATATAATATGTGCTCCTTCTGTCCTGCACACCAGCACGTCTGCAGAAAGCATACAAGGAACTTCAAATGGGATTAAAAATGGTAAAAAAACAAACTCGAAAAAACAAAAAATGAAGCCAGTATTTTTCACAGACTGTAGCCATAAAGAGGAATAAAATCAGAAACTTTTAGCTAAATTTAAAGTTATTAATTGGTTAATAACTTTATTTTCATAGATTATAGGGATTAGAATCCAAATTTTTTTGGTTCTCTCTGAAGAGAAATTGTATCTTTTTTTGTATCGTTTTTGCTCTGCTCTCCAGTTAGTAACCAGTTAGAACAAAATAAAAGAATGGTTATTAATGTTCTTCTGATATGCATTACTAGTTTTAATAGGCCTACATGCATACTGTAAATGTAGACCTGTTAAAAAATCACTCACTGTTACATTTATTCACTGAAGGTTAACCAGACTGAAATTATAATTCATTAACTGCTTAGCTGCATTTTAAAATCTGAATGATTATGTTCTGTGAAAGACAGATATTGTCAGTCTTCATGTTTTTAACCATTTCTAATCCCTGATAGATTCACTGCTACAGTTAGAGAGTGTTGGTTTGTTGTCTGTGAGTGAGCGTGTGTGAGTAAAGCTGACAGAGGGCTGTGTGTACAGCAGTGACTGACAGCATGAACTCTTGTCCTGTTTAAATGCACTGGCTGCTCTCAGGAGTACTGCAGGATGGAGGATGTTTATAGGATGTATAAGAGCAACCCTCAGCTCAGCAGCTCCACTCAGCACGGCCTTTCACTTACGCTTCACCCAGCTGTAGCTGCTCCCCGCGAGGTATCATAGCGCTCACACCTTCATTACTTCACCTCTCTCTTACACACTCCCTCTCTCTTTCTCTCTTTCACACTCTCTCTCTCTTTCTTAGCTCTTTTCTTGCTGTCTGTTCTTGACAGTGTGCATGTAGGCTGCATACTGATAAATTTCCTGCTTAATACATGACCCATTTCTTGGCTTATGCATTTGCGTAATCACTGCATTATTAATTACATCGTCAGTGATCTTTAAGGAATACTTAAGTGTTTTTCAGCCTTATCTCTATCTGTCCTATCTGTAGCATATGGCTCATTACCATTGACAGTATTTTCATGCATTTCTCTCTATTTAGTAACCGAACAGAATAAACATTGACTCAAAATACTTATAATCCCATTGTGCTGCATTTTGGGATCATTCTGCCATACTGGCAGGGTTAGTTCTTTGCTTGTCATGCTTAAAAGTGAATCAAATTAGAAGAATCCGCTCTCACATCTACCTTTTTCCTAGCTGCTGTGTGTCTTAGTGACTGTTCTTTTGTGTAATTTAAAATTTTCAAGTCACTCAAACTCCATGTACAGTTTACAGATGAATATTCCACCCAGCCACTGGCATACTGAACTCAGTTCCTGACTCAGTTACTGGTAGATTTTACTCATTTACAGGCATATTTTACTTAGACACTGAATATTTCACGTAGGTAGCCTTTTAGCGAACACTGCTAGCCCAGAAAGTTGTACTATATTAACTCCTGCCTCCCAGAATCACATAGTAGTTGTAACACATGTTGCTTGAAGTTTAAAGTCGAAAGTCTTTAGGGTAAGCAGACAAATGCTGTCACCTGCTCCTTAAGCTAATGTTACTAGCCAAGTCACATCATTGCTCGCTGCACCTTATACCTTTCACATGGAGACTAGCAAGTTTGTGAAGTTAGTTAACTTATACAAATCGTCATCAAATCACTAAATTACACTGAGATTTTTGTTCCACTAAATATATACAATTGGGGTATATACTGGAGTAAAATGAGCTCGAGTTTGATGCTTATTGGCACTTCGATGCTTCCTATGTGATGTTTGACGAGGGTGAACTTCTTCTTTCTTCCTTCTTTGATTTTGCCTGATCTTGTAGTCATGTAGATCCACATGCTAGTCAGCTCTGCAAACGTATTGAGCGAGTCCATGTGCCAAGGATCCTTCTAGAATCAGCCTAGACCGACTAACCCTGCCAAAATGGTGGATCATTTATAAGACGTTATAAGATGTCATCACATCACATTACAAAGCCCTGCAGATGCCAGTGGGCAGATGATTTAGCTTCAGCATTGGCTAATATCATAAGTGTGTTTTCAACATTTTTCTCTTCTGCTCCTTTTTAGGTAGAAGAGATTGTTGAAATGATTGTTCTCTGTTGAAGCACCTGCCCACTGCCTTCTATTAGCAGCGCGTTTTGAGTCAGTGCTTTTTCAAGGAACTGATTGTCCATGGTAGTGGACAGCATGCTGCAGATGTGGCAGAAAGTTATTGAGGCAGAGATGTTGAGAAACACTTAGTGGAGAATTCCATCAAGGGGAAAGTCGTTAAAATATTTCTTATGAAATGTGTAATGGGACATTATAAAGGGAGACACAGAACATTTCCTTTTTATTGGTAACTGTGATTTGTGTGCTGCTCTGTCTTTAACTGTTTGACCTGTCTCACGCCTTTCCTCTTTATTCTCCTCCTGCCTGTGTCTGCGTCTCCCTCCTGGCCTCCAGGAGTACGTTACTGTCGGCCAATTAAACCAGATCTATGGGATGCCAAAGGTGGACTCCTCCCCCACCTCTCCTGCCCAATCACGTCAGCCTCCTTTTTCCTGCCTTCCCTCCCCTCATGGCTCCTCCCTTTCTCTTTCTTTTGAGGTGTGTCTCTTTTCCCTTCTATGTACTTCTTATTCCTTAAATATGACCTCTCCTCTTGCTATTGTGCTTAGCATTAGGTCCCATAACTAGAACTAGAACTAGAACCATAACTATAAATGTGTCTAGAACTGGAACCATAACTATAAATGTGTGTCTTTACACTGGCCCACTTTTTGAAGTGATTGAATTTACATTGAGTCTTATTGCACCACTCACACCGTTCACTTTAGTAGCTTGTATTACCTTGTACATCCACTCACTGGCCACTTTTTGAGCTCCACCTACGTTGTAGCGACGCTATATAGGTGTACGGTTGTAGGTTGTAGCCCCTCTGTTGTCATGCACACCATTTGTCAGCTAACATATACCCCATTCATCACTGGTCAGTTTCTGGACTGCCATTGATCAGATATTATCTGGCATATTATCAGCACAGCAGTGACACTGATATGGTAGAATGGCAGCTTGTGTAGTGCTGGTACGACTGTATCAGGCACAGCCATGGTGCTGGGCTTTTACACATGAAAGTAAATCAAATTACTGACCACCCAAATATATCCACCACAACAGCTCTCTGGTGAGAAACTAACAAGTCTCTTCTTGTCTGGCCACAGAAAAAATAGATTTTTTTTTTTCATTTTATTCTGACTGGCTTTCTGCGCATCCATGTAAAAACACTTCCATGCAGCCGGTTTTATCTGTCTGACAGGGTACAAACTTAACAAGCAGTTAGGCTTCAGCTGACTGATTAATGTATCCATCAGTCGTAGAGAGTTTCCATCTGTCGCCACTGTCAATAAAGCTGGACTATTTAAATGTCGCCATCTGCAGTTTAAAGATGCAAGAAAAAAGTTATTATAATTGTCTTGCAATCAGTTTTCTTTGAACAAGTTTTCTTTTGAAGCGTAATGTTAGTCCATGTCATAAATCAGCCCTGATATGTTGTCTGCTTTCAGAATATTTCATAGCAGCGTAAGGTAGACCTCTTTCCTTTTTTCCAGTGGTCATGCTTTATAAACTGATAAAGCTGTGCAGTACCCTTCCAGACACAAAATGGCTTCTCTCACGAAACATGAACAGGGGATTAAAAGGTTTTTACCTTGTAATTAAATCAGTTATTAAAAACAAAAAAGACAGTGCACACCTACAGTAACAGTACCTTCTTCACAGAGTTTAGTTTTAGCCATTGTATTATTTCAGCAAGAAGCGATAGGTAGGCTGTAGACATGACAAATCTATACCACAAATTTCCAAACCACACAAGAAAAAAACCAAGAACTACTAACAATAAAGGTAGCTTCTGGGAAAGAGCAAAGTTTCTGACAACAAAGCATTTACACACAACTTTTTCTTGCGGGTGGGATAATTTTCCCCCTAATTTTTACCCCCTAGCAGCGTCTCCCAAATCACATTATGCTACCTAACTAGGGGAAGCATGTGCTTCCTCTGAGTCATGTGAAGCCAGCCACTGCATCTTTACAAACTACTGCTACCGCAGCATCATTTGACAGCTAAAAGTGCTTGGAGGAGAAAGCTAACAGATGCCCACATTGGCTAGCATCATGCTAAGTGATGGTAGGGCAGAGGGAGGCCATCCTACCCACCCAGATGCTCTCTTTAACTGATGGCTATGACATCACTGGGGATGGATCTTGTGAGCTCTAGATGTTACCACATAACTTTGTTCGTGACACTGCGTCTTCAAAAAAATGATTCATGTATTTATGTATTTAGTAGCTCTTAAGTGAAATATCCTTGCAAAGCATGCTGATGCGTTTCCTGCAGGTGTTTTTTTTTCTTGTGGCCCTGCTTTGAAAATCTGCCTCTACACATCATGCTGGTCTCTGGTTGGTTATTTTGCATGTCTAATGGACCTGCCCTGTCATAGTAAGCAGCTCCTGGCCACATTAAAGGGACAAGAAGCTGACCACTGATGAAAAGCTAGAGGATGGCTAATACAAAATTGTGCAACAGATGGACTGCAGTCTCTAACTGTACACCAGAAAGGTGAACTTGTCAGTTAGGTTCATCTTTTCATTTTGAGCACAGTTTTTCCCAACTCAAGTCCTCAAGACCTGCACTGCCATAGGCAGCATTCACCAGATAGGAATCCTGTATAATTCATTATACAGTGCAGGTGGTCTACAGGACAAGAGATGGAAACACTGGGCTAGGTTGTAGTTGTAAGTGGGCCTCTTCCTAGAACTTCACTGATTAGATTAGTATTTCATTTGTTGGGGTAAAATCTGTAAGATATACCAACCAGGGCAAATGTCATGCTCATTTAGGCTAACTCAATTTGGTATTGGCAGAAGTGTGTCTTACAAAACCAGTTCCTCTGCGATGGGATTAGAAGCTGCTGGCTACTCTGTCACTAAACCAGCATTTTCATTAGCTGCTCATTAACACTTTTCTCTCTTCTTCTTCTTCTTCTTCTCCTTCCCTCACTCCCTTTTCTCATGCCACCCTTCCACCTCCTCTCTCACTCCATGTGCTTTTGATGTGTGTGAAGGCTCAGCCGGAGTGGCTCAGGCCTCAAATGGCTGGTC
>JAILXH010197818.1:4101-14514 GCA_023558415.1 Piaractus mesopotamicus | reverse complement strand
TCTGCATTAAAGCCAGGTTAGATCAGGAGTCACAACCCAAATGTTTAGAAGAGACATTTTGTCCTTTCAACAAAAAATCAAACCACCTTGGGAGCCACAACATTTAATGCCTAATATGTGTCAGAATGTGCTGATGTCCTAATATTGGCTCAGCTACAGCTGCTTCCTTCCCGCTTTCCCTCAGTCTTCGGCTGTTTCACGAGGCTGAAGTCGCTTCTCATTCTTCAGCTTCTTGTTCGAAGTTTCCCGTTCCACCTTAAATTCTGCCTTAGGCACCGAATGTAGCTGCTGCACCATTTAAGGTGGAACGGGGAAATTCGAAAGAGAAGCGACTTCATCTTCGCAACTTTTCAGTGTTTGAGAGGCTCTCGTTGCAGATTTAACGCTTATAAATTGGAACACGTTCATTCATCTCCAAATGTTCGTCTTAGCTAAATCTCTCTTTGCCTTTTCGTAGCTGCTAGCGGGGCGAGACTTCGCTGCTAAGTGACCTGCAGTCTGCACGTCATTTCTCAGTCGTTAGTGCTATGTTGCACACTTTGGAGCCGAGATTCAGCGTCCAGTCTTGAAGAAATTTTACTGACACAGTGATAATACACTACAAATACATTTATAATGCTTTATATGGCACACATAATACAGTATAATGACCATAAAGCATTTTGTGCCTTTTAATTATGAAGGAAAGTTTGTTTAATTCATAATAACTTACAGAGTGTTATGAGAGCTCTTTAGTGGCTTTAAGTGAAGTGAATCAATCACATGGAAGATGTAACAAGTGATTCCCAAACAGTACATACAGCTCAACTCTTTGTGTATTCAATAATGTTTAATTTATGGTAAAAAAAAGTATTTTCTCACATTCTGTGTGCAGTATGTAATGCTAAAAAAAACAAGCTAACATTAAGCCAAAGTTTTGCAATTATTCAGTTCTAGGCTGGTTACTGTCACAGTCTCACCGCACCTTGAAATCGCATAAGATGGAATCACATACAAAAAAGTATTTAGAATAAGTAGTTGTCTATTATCGGTATACCTTTAAATTTTGTAGGTAAAAAGTACACTAAGTGCAATAAACATACGAAGAGGCAATACCCCTCTTGTCCCTGGGGTGGTACCCTCAAGGGTACATCTCAGTACGTTTAGTCAGGGAACATATTTTCTCATAATCCATTGAAATTATATTTTCTGAGTTGTACTGACTCCACACGCCCCGTCTCGTCTCCAGGCTTTTATTTTATTGTTCTGTTTTAAAACATTCGGTTATGAAAAGATACAAATACGAACTTTTCACCTGGAAAAAAACTTACTTAAGGTTCACATTTGGACCTTAAAACCACTGCTGTAGCTTTGAGGGCACATTTACATTGTTTGTACCTTCATGCACGAAAAATGTACCTGCACAGAGCCTTTATTTAAACACACAAAAGAACCTAACAGAACCGTTATTTTTTAACTTTTTAATGTCGTGAAAACCTATCCCAGGATCTCATACCTTTCTACCAAATTTTTGTGGGCGTATACATTATTGTGTATTCATGATGGCCATTTTCTTTGTCAAACAACAAAATAAAACCGGCGCCAGACCTCAGTTTTGAGTGGTTGCCAAGCCCTCTGTGAATGTTGGCTGTGGCCCCTGTGTTTGTTTACAAAATTGTGTAGGTTTACAAAATGTCATTCTTTTCTTTTGCAAACAGTGCGGTGATCATAACTAAGAGCTGCAAAAAAGATCTGAAAGCTCACCACTCATCAGTGACAACGCTGGTGCCTCATATCACATGTTGCATAATGAGGAATCACCAGTAAAATACAACCACTTTCTGCCAAAAGATGTCCGACTGTACTTAAGATAGACTGACAACCTTATAATCAATCAACTACCAGCTTTAGTGGAACAGCAACCCATGGTGACCAAATTTCTGTAAGACACACCACTGAGCAGAAACCACATAACCAAGTCTGTCTGAGCTTACTTAACGACTCGACACAGGTTGATGCAAGTGTCTGATCATTTAGATTTGTAGTAAGCAATATGCTAATTGGTGGGGTATAAGCTTCCATTATGTGTTAGCTACATTAGCCTTATTGCTCCAGTGCTGGAATTAAAGAAGCAAACTTCTGACATTGCATGTCTTCCACTGATTGGAAACTGAGGAAATTTGATGTTGTTGATGTTGTATAGCAATGTTTGCTGTGTGCTTTATCTCATTAGCTGAGGTTGTGCTGAATCTCGGGATAGCACGGGTTGAAATAGTTGATGTTAATGTAAAAAATGACATCATGACCATGCAAAACATGAATATACGTAAAAGCAGTAAGGCTTTAATGTAGCACTAAAAGGGTTACATGTTGGAACCCAAAGGTAACCACAAATGTATTTTAGTTTAGAGACAAGTTTAGAGAAGGTTGACAATATAAAATTTAACCTGTTCAACTTCAGCTTTGTATTCGAGTCATAACATTGGGTTTCCAGTTTAAATTGTTACACTACTGAGTTAGACTATGTAGCTAATCAAACTAACACTAACATTAGTTCAATTACACAACAAAAAATTACACTTGATCGATCCTAACAGTGTGACTTTTTGCACACATACAAAATAAATATAATTTGAAATTATTAAGTCACTCTAAATGTAGGTATTGTGATATAAACTGAGTTGTGAGCTACAGTTTCTCATTAGGTTGAATGTATAACTCACTCTAGATGTAGGTATTGTGATATAAACTGAGTTGTGAGCTACAGTTTCTCATTAGGTTGAATGTATAACTCACTCTAGATGTAGGTATTGTGATATAAACTGAGTTGTGAGCTACAGTTTCTCATTAGGTTGAATGTATAACTCACTCTAAATGTAGGTATACAAACTGTGTTTTACAGATTTTCATTATCGGTTGAAAAAGATTTTTATGCTAGAACTCTGTAGAACATGTCCAAACTTGCAACAGTAGCTACAAAGAAACAAATTTGTGGTTTTGAAAGAGATCATTTCATATTTAAAAAAATATTTTGTACTTACACATGATCCTGTATTGCATGTATTAGACTATATTATTCATTATAAAACTGTGCTCTGACTGGGCCATGTTAATATGTATTATTTTGAAGGTCTGGGGGCTTTTAAACTACTCTGTTGAGTTGAGACTGCAGAGGGTGCTGTCTTTAGCCCTTTTGTAGAGCTGCCTGATGTTTAAACAAATTTAAAGATGATTAACAGAGCAGAAATGCAGAAATGACGGTCACACTTTATTTAGATGGTCCCTTATAGATGATCTACAGATACCTAAATCATTAACAAACTTTCTGGTGATACTCAGGTGATGATCAACAACATTATGGTTAAGGTTAGGTTTAGGAGTAGGTGTAGGTTTTGTCATGAGGTTACGGTAAGAATTAGATTTAGAATTAGGTTTACATTTAATAGAATCTTCTGACCTTCAATAGATGCTTAGTTAAATGTTATTTAAAGATATATTGAACATCTACAAACCACCTACAGTGGACCATACAAATTAAGTGTTACTGAAATGTCTCTCAGCTAATATGGCTCAGGGGCCATTACAGATTTTTTCCTGACAGGAATTAAGCTTTTTCCAGATCCTATAAGATTCGTATCATTTGTCATTAGAGATATGCTACAAGGTCCAGGTGGATTTAAGTGTTGAAAGCAGGCTCTTAATCTAAGGGCCCTGTTTAGATTGATGAAATTTAACCTGTTGAATTTCTGAAAATCTTTTTTTTTCACACAAAAAAATTTTGACTTTCACTCAATACTTTTATTTGATATAGTACCCTTACATTCACTTAAGTACAGTTTTTCTGGAATGTTAAAATCCTTGGCAAACTAGAACAGCAATGTGTTCTTTGATATTTGTAGAATTATTATTGTCTAAAAAGTTTGCTGAGGTAAGGTTAACTAACTAGTTTGTTCATGCTAACATTATTAATACGTACACTAGCACCATCTCATTTCTGTCTAACCAATTATATATTAACAGTTACGCCCCTGGGTGTAGCTACGTGATTATGTCTGTCGCTGTCTCAGAGACGTTTGGGGTTGCGTTGGAGGGTCATAAGGGAAGCTCCAGTATCACTGTTATACAGGAGGAACTGATTAGTCATTCAATCATCCAATGCAAATAGATGAAACTCTTTATGAAAACAGAAAAGCCCAATTCTCTGTGGGACTCCCAGCCTGCTGCTTGATCAGTTCTTTTGTGTGTTTAATTATGCAGCTCATATTAACACTAAGAATATCAATGGAAAGCTAGATCTGAGGGATGTGAGCTGTGGCTGCTAGAGGAATGAAGGATGTCTCAAATGAAAATGACAGAGAGAGAGAGAAAGAGAGAAACAGAGAGTTCACAGGAACTGGACTCTGGAAACATACATGCTTGAAAGGAAGAACATACCTTTTGACTTAGCTAGCGCTCAAAAATAATTTGAGCGATACAGTCTGAGCTATTTGAGTCTGACCCAATCCACAGCACCATGTTTAGTCTGAAACCAATTGTAGCCCAGCAAACTTCTGCCTGAACTCAACTGTAGCCCAGAAAATTTCTGTCTCGACCCAACTGCAGTCTGAAAAAAATGTCCGAACCCAAGTGTAGTCCAACAAAACTCAATGTGAACCTGAATGTAGCCTGACAAAAATCAGTTTGAACAAAACCCAAGCCTAATGAAATTTAGTTTAAACTCCCAACTAAAGCCTGATAAAATTCTGTCTGAATCTGACTGTGGCCCAACAAAATGCTGTCTTAACCCGCAAGTAGCCCAAAATAACCTGAACCTGACTGTAGTTTGACAAAAGTCTGACTGAACTAGACTGTAGACAGACAAAATTCTGTTGGAACCCAAATGGAGTCTAAAAAAAATTATCTGAACCTGACTGTAGCCCAGGCAAGTCAATCTGGGGACCTTGCACGCCAAAATGCAAATGCCGTGGAGAGCAGCGTTTACCCTCATCTAACGCTCTGAATTCAGTTCATGAAGGCTCTGCTAATTGGCTGATGAGCTGAATCAAGTATGTTTAATGAGACAGTGTGCTGACGTGTTTTGGCCCGCATGGACTGGAGCTTGACACGTGTGCTGGAGCCCAACTAAAAATCTGTCTGAACCTGATTGCAGTCTGAAAAGATTCTGTTTAAACCCGACCGTAACCCAACATAATTCTGTATGAACCCGACTGAAATCCAAAAATATTCTGTGTAAACTGACTGTAGCCTGACAAACTTGTGCCTGAACCCAACTTTAGCTTGACAAAATACAGTCTACACCTGACTATAACTGATACAATTTTGTGTGAACCTGACTGTAGTCTAAAAAAATTCAGTCAGAACCCGACTGTAGTCCGACAAATTTCTGTCTAAACTCAAATGCAGTCTGACAAAATTCAGTCTGAACTCATTTGTACCAGAAAAAATTCTCCCTGAACCCAACTGTAGCCTGACAAATGTCGGTTTAAACCACCTGTAGCCCAACAAAATCCTGTGTGAACTCAACTGTAGCTTGAAAAATCTATGACTGTTGCATGACAAAATGCTTTCCTATCCTAACTATTGAGTATTAGACATTTTAAATGTGCCCTGGGTGCAGGCCTTGCAACTGTTACATAGTCTCTTTATTCTCAACCTAATAGACATAAACTGTCACTCCGATGGAGGCCTATAATATCTAATGTACTTTATCAGTGAATAAAGATTCTACGTGGAGAAAAGTCTAATATTTGCAGGTTGATTATGCAAGCACTGAGAATTGTTATCCTGTGTGATACGGACGTGTCATCCTCTATTTCTCCAGCATTGTTTCACAGCTGAGCAGTCTGACGCTGCCTCTGAGCGACTGAACGTTGGCCAGACAGTCAGAGCTGTTTTCCTTCTGATTGTTTACACACACTGAGTCTGACAGCAGAGACACGCTCAGGCCTTTCAGCTCACGGCCACTCAGTGTCCATCTGAGTCTGACCGTCATGTGCCCAGAAACAAAAACACTTTAGTGTTTTCCCTCTCTGAGCTCCTAGCAGCCTGAAAAAGAAGTGTTTCCTCCTCCCTGAATAACACTGATACCACGATGAAAATTCTTGCCATCAAAATGTTAGAAAACTCCTGAAATATGTTTAAAATATGCGTTATAAAACAAAAAGTGCTGTAAACTAGACACAAAACATATAAATCAATGGCTTTATTCACAGTATAAAGTTTGTGGGTAAAACAAGAACTTATGACATGGTAAATGCATTTAATAAACTGTAATTACAGCTATCTGATCAGCAATCTTTGGTCACTGCTTTTGAAATATGAGGCACTCTGAATATAATTCTAGATTCTGGATATTGGATTTTACTGTAACTTCATTTTTAATGCTATACAGCTATCTTAGTTTTTATGGAATCATCTAAATCAGCTCCATTTCTCATCAGAATTGTATTAATTTTTACAGCTTCCTATAATTAAACCTATAGAATATTCACACTATTTTGGAATAATTTCATATATGTATATATTCATCCTTCTACTGAATTAGTTACAAGTCAAAAGTTGAAAACACATTTTAGACTTTTCACTGACTTGGACTTCAGCTAGAAAATCATTTATTCAGTGACTCTATACCTTTATAATGTTTATTTTATTAAAACAATGATTAAACATTCCATTTTGTCACTAATTAAACAATCATAACATCAGCAAAACTTTACCAAATCTTTCGCATAACTCAAAAACTGTAACCAGTACATGACTAGCAAACACAGCTTTGAACAGTTGTACAAACAGTACATCATAATATTTTTCACTAAGACACAAAAAAGTTTACTTAGCTGCAGAAACTGCTCACCACTGGGCCATGAGGGGCAGGGATGCAGTCTCACTTCCCGCTCTAAAATGCAGGGGTGTGGGTAAAATAAGGCTCCAACTATAGACTAAACCTCTTTGTGTTTAAAAAATGGGACAGTATTTTTACTTTTTTTTTTTTATTTAAAAATGAAACTCATTTCATGAAATGATAAATCCAAATCTTTCAAACTTCACTTTAAAAGAAATTAAAAATGTAGAAATAAGCCATATATTTTCAAATATCATTCATTTAGGGTTAGGGTTTGGGACAGACACTTACCAATAGAAAGTACCCTATAAATGATGATTTCGCCTATATTTAGCTTAGTAGGTTATAACATAATTCTTAATTCTCGTTTTTAAAACAGTTTTCTTTTTCATTCTGTCTTATGTTATATTAACTGTTTTTATCCCTGTGAAATACATTATTTGATTAAAATGAAGCAAAGCAAAAAAAAAACATTCTTCATCAATCCACTTCAAATCAGTTTCTGAGCTTTAAATGTATTATTATTATTATTATTATTATTATTATTAATAATAATATTTTCTTTACAGTGTATGGAATGGTTAGGTAACAAATCCTAATTGTGTCATGTGTGTAACAGATGGTCTCATTCTTATGGCTCCCCCACTCACAATGACAGGATTTAAACTCCATCTATCTAATTACTGACATGCCAAAAAGATCAATGGGTAATTCATTGATTGAAAATTAGCTTCGGTTACAAAAGCAGAGGGTGAATTGAATTGGACTGCCGTGCTCTTCAGTGCTAAATGTAGTGTGAAAGTGACCCTTAGATGCAGAAATAACACAGAAGTAAGAGTTTCGCTAACAAAGGCAAGAACATTATTTCTCACTCAAACAAGTGGAGATATTGTGTGGAAATGCAGATTCTAAACTGATTTAATCCGTACTACATCTGTGTTTATAAGCAGAAAAGGAGATATTTTATTAGGATTTGAATTTGATGAAAAGTTTTGGTGTTTTTGTCATTTTTGACATCGACACAAACAGAAAAAAGGCACAATTGTTGACTGGAGTGTAAAACAAATGTAGATGTAATTACATAACAATGTACTTATTAGTGTAATTATTTATTTTATTATATACCAGTGTTATATATATGTTTTCTATCACTTTATAAAAGAAGCTCATGTTGCTTTCATTGCTTTTCACAGCAGTTTCTCAGCAAATGTGCGCACACATTCAGAACACAATTCACATCGCTAGGGAAACGTATATGACCGAGTATTTTATTTTTACTTTTATTAGAGTAACAATAAAAGGACTGAGAAGTGTGAAGTATATTCCTATTCATGTGTGTGTTTGGTTTTGTTTGTACATATCGGAATAAATGAGACGACAGCACTGAGAAATCACATTATTAAAGGAGATGAGTAGAAGTGTTAAGAAAAAGGGCTAAGGAAGCTTTTTTAGATTGAAACACTATTAAACACAGCATTTCTCCTGCATGCATGCTGTTGTTTTGGAAATATGTTCTACTATTGGTTTTCATTACTACTAAATTAAGGATTTTGCTGGTGTATGGTACGTTTTTTAATGGTCATGATAGTGATTGGGCAGTTTTACACCTCCACCTCATTAGACTGTGGTGTAAAAAACAGTAACGCTGTTGGGTTTGGTGGGTGCAGATGGGACTGCATGAATTTTTAAAGACAAATGCATATTTCTAGGAAGAGTGAGGGCAGTTGAAGTAGCAGGCCGCAGATGGGAGTTGTGTAAGAAGGAGAAACAGTCTAACCCAGATAAAGAGAGAGAGAGAAAGAGGAGAGAGAGCGAACACGTCTTTACCCGCGCAGCCACACCGAGGAGATTCAGAGATAAGTGGCATTTTAGATACAATCTGAGCGGAAGCCAAGGGCAGGAGAGGGAAAGAGACAGAGACAGAGCGAGAGAGAGAGAGAGAGAGAGAGAGAGAGAGAGAGAGAGAGAGATCATGAAGTGGATGTGGAGGAGTTGCTTTAGGCCAGAGAAGGTCCACTTCAAAGCCTTCCAGCTGCTAAATGAAGAAAAGCCACACACTACACACACTATAGGTTTTATGCTACCTTCTTGTGCTGTTGAAATAAGATCACAAACACCACTCCAGCTCATCCCAAAGGTGTTTAATGGAGCTCAAATACTTCGATGAAGCCCCATTCACCACCTTTAGGATGAGTTGGAGTGATTAAGCTCCCCTGAACTTGTTTGGGATGAGTTGGAATGATTAAGCTCCACCTGAACACCTTTGTGGTGCGTTGAATGATGAAGCTCTTTTGAACACAGGTGGATGAGCTGGAGCAAAGGAATCACATTGAACTTCTTTGGGATGAATCGGAGTGATGAAGCTCTACTGAACATGTTTTAAAGTTTTATTTTAATCCTACTCCATAACTTCAGAAGGCCTGCAGTGCATGAACTGCACAAGAGCTAAACTCAGACTGGAACATGTGGACCATTAGCCAGAGAGAGAGAGAGAGAATGAGAGAGAGAGAGACACAGAGAGAGCACACAGGTTCTTTGCTGGAGGCTCCAATTACACCACCACTCCCACGCTCGTGCCTCGGTAGAAGCTTTACAGAAAAAGGAGCTCATCAGGCCATAAAACAACAAGGGGAAGAGAAAGTGATGGTCTCTGTCAGTGAACACTGACTAGAGGTGTATTCTAAAGGGAGAATAGGTGGCGTCCTCTCTCTATAAGACTAAAATATAAATAATGAAAGAAAGCAGAAAACGCATTAATTGAGACATGCAATGGGTCTTAACAACACTGCAAGTTCTAACAGGTACAGCAACACCTCTGTTTGTTAAAACCCCTTTTAGAGGGCAGCGGTCAGTAATGTTTGTTTATGTGAGCTTGAGCTCTTCTGTCGTCAGCTGGAAATTTTCCTCCATCTTTGCTAACAATTGCAATTAAATATACCGTTACTGAGAAACTGACAGATTTGCAGATTACACAATTTAGTGAATTCTTTACTCTTCCAGGTGATGATAAAGTCACCAAACACTACTACAACACGGCTAAGGGCTACAGTTACTCCCTTGACATCAACTGAAGTGAACCTTCATTCAGTTCAGTGCAGTTTTATTGGTATAGTTCTTCCTACAACAGTCATTGTCCTAAAGCAGATGCAATCCAGAAATATGGGTACAGCCTCATAATGAGCACCACTGAGTTAGAGTTTCACCTCCCTAAGAGCATGAGGACGAGACACTGAGAAGACCCCAGACTGAAAAGTAGAAATTCCATAACAGCATTAGGATGAACCACTGAATGAAACCAAGACTCCTCTGAACTACACCAGAAGTGTAGTTAGGATATGAGTAGGACACATTTACAAGGAAGATTTAATAGAGACTCCGTATTCATATACAGAAAAGAACCAGCAGATACACCAGTGAATAATGAGAAAGACCAATCAGTCAGAAAACAGTCTTTTAACAAAAATCATTCATTTCTCATCCAGATCTCTATACGATTTAAATTATTCTCTGCCTTTCTTCCTCTTCTAATTTTAGGAGGTGGAAATGGTAGGGATAATTTTGGTTTTGGCAGTCACTCTAGCTTTTAGCTTGTC